>CM026179.1:13875693-14010329 GCA_014825925.1 Bombus breviceps
TTTAGATTCATTAATACAGTGGAATTAAGTATTGAAATACTTTTGTGATCTCTGCGAGACGTATACTTGAATATTGTAGCTTCTGTGTATTTTCAGACTCGTTTCAAATTTCCCCAATATAACCATGATAGACTTGTCACGTTACAGATTCATTAATATAATGGAATTGATTATTGAAATACTTTTGTGATCTCTGCGAAACGTATACTTGAATATTGTAGCTTCTATGTAACTTCTGTGTATTTTCAGATTCGTTTGAAATTTCTCCAACATAATCATGATAGACTTGTCTCGTTACAGTACTAATGAAATGTTAATGTACATAAACAATGTCTTGTATAATGTACATAAAATATTCATTAAGTGTTTCTACGAGTATTCGAACACTGTCATGAGCTACAGTACGTAACTTATGACCAATGTAGAAAAACGTATTCTAAAATATAAAACCATTAGAATGCGAGTTGTAGCACGAATCCAAGAATATTATTGTCGCAGTGTGCTTGTCGGCAACTAACAGACAGTGTGGTTGACATGAAATACGTACTTGAAAAACAGTCTGTCGTAGCTGGCTGCTGCGTATGTACGTTTCGACGTGTTCGCGTCATTAGCCTCTCGTAGACGCAAATATTTCGTCAGTTCGTAAACGCGAGTTGCAAGATGACGTTTGCATACGACGTGCGCGTCAAGCACGACGTGATTCCTCGATTTGATGCGCTCTAGTGCTGTTTACCATGATCGATACAGCTTGATTCGCGCAATTTTCAGAGCCATTTACTCGCTCGTCAATCCTAGGAATTATTTGTTGCCAGAACATCCTGCCGTGTGTAGATAAAACTGTTTTATGTTTTTATCAAGGAAGCTTCATCCTGCATACTTTGACGTTAACTTTGAAGTTTGAGGAAGGATGTGGGTTTTATATAGATACAGATACAGATATCGATATCGCGGAGATAAAGAATCAAAGGTCGATTGAAATAGTGTCAATATTATTTCACATACTTATATCGCATGTTCACCTACATATTATAATTTCAGTTTTATGTAAAACGTCGATCGATGCGCTCTATCGTTAAAGTGTACTTTAAAGTACACTTTACAGTTTCTATTGAAATATTTTTGTTATGAATATACACAGTTTATTTTTTCTCTTCGGCATCTTGTTTTTTTTTCTTTTTTTTACCATTTTTTATGGTGTCGTATGTAATATTCATAAACTACGATTATTAATATTTTCACGTTTCTTTATCTTCACACGATATTTCGTTTATTTGTTCTATACGACACTTCTGTAGTATCGTAAATTATTATAATTAGTTTATTAATAATAAGTGGATTAAACAGATGTTAATTAAACAGAAAACGATGGTTATTTAACATGAACTAATCGCAACAACGTATTATAATTAACAACTCTCGTCACCACAGATTCAACTCTCTCTCAACAACGCTAACAACACTATCTCGACAATGCAATCCGCATTCTCTGGCTTCTCAACTCATATTGCTGTTAATTCCTTTATGTTCCTTAGCTACCCCTTGTCTTTTGTCTTAGCCTCATATCTTTTGTCTTGGCCCTACCAAGTATATGCTCAGCAACCGCTTGTTTATAATTCGCACGACACCCCCCCAGGCCCCTCGTCCACGATACTACACTAAGTTATATTGGGTTGGCAAATAAGTGATTGCAAATTTTCTCAATGCCACCTAATGACAATATTATTTGAATAATAAAAAGAATTAAAATTCTAATAAAGTTTAATTATTATATAAAAAGTGGAACTTTAACATAATAATAACTTAGAAATTGAGACTCTATCGATTTCTGAACGATGCCAAACATTTTTATCGTGCATTTCAAGATCAAAATTTTAAGACTTTAGTCCGATAAATAAATTCAAATACAATGTACGACAATGCTTACATCCTTGAGAAAGGCTTTATCCTCTTGCGAGTCCTGCGACTCTGCTATCGAAAACGAATGTTTAACAAAAAAGAAGAATAATAGAACAAGAACCATTCGCGTTTGCGTTTACTATACCATTTGTCATATCATTCTTTAAATCGCGTAATATAAAATATCGGATTTTCGCTGAAAAATCCGAGCCAAATTGTTCGACATAATAACGGCTCCAAGCGTTGAGCAGAGCCGAATATATAACACTGGCGAAAGTATTAAAGTACTATTTCGTATACTTTCTAGAACATTGCGTTTGTGTGCTTTCTTACCAGAGCCAAACAGCTTTCGTCTCTACACATTGCAGTCTGATTACCACTAAAACTGTCAGACTTTTATTCGGATGGAAACATAATTAATACATGTATATGTCGGAGATGAAAGGACACCGGAGCCTTTTCTTTGGAATTTTGGGAAAATCCTCTGATACTTTAGCATCATAGCCTCTATCATAGCCGTAATTAATCAATCGTTGTCATTCGATCCGATTGTATTTGTTCGAGATTCGTGATAGTGGGATTGGGCTCGAGGTGACACACCTGGTCGCCGAACGTAGCCACTGTCACGGGATGGACGTTTTGCCTGACGGAGGTGTGGAGTGGTCGTATGGCTCTCCCTAGAAACGTGGTTGTGGCGGCATACGGCCTCGAGAACGGGCTTAGCCACGTATGATTTTGCCTCGGAGGTGTCGATATAATGGGACACACGTTGTATTAATAATTAAACTGCAGGCAGAAACTGCCTAGCAACGGCGATTGGAACTTTCTCGATGCTTCCAACCGGTATATAACGAACGAACGCAATCGTAAAGGGAGGAAAATTTTCATCGGTCTATTATTCGTGCGATCGCCTTGGAAAGATACACATCGAGCAGTATATACCGAGCGTCCCAGCAAACGTATTTTGTGCTTCAAAGTATTCTACGTTTAGTAAAAAGTTATCCGTTGACCGTGGATTCGTTATCGAACCCGCGAACATTGTCGATAGCATCTGGCGTGTCTAAACACCACGGTTACTCGTCAAACTTTGTAAAAAGTAACATTTATACCTGTAAATGTAATCTCTGTTGTACAAAACGATGGCTAATTCGAACGAAGAATTGTTACGCGCCCTCAATTCCAACGATAACCCGACATATATATATGTACATACATCTGTTTATTTTCCGTATATTACATTAACTAGAAATAGAAAATAATCTTCGACACCAGCGAACAGTAAATAATTTCACTAAACATGTGAAGAATGTCAGTTTCTCTATTCAAACGAGCGATGCATCTATCACTCGAAGCGCAACGCTACATTGTCTGTTTCTTTTCAAATGCGAGATCCGCGTTGACTGAACCCAGACGTCTACCAGTAAGTAAACGTAACATCCTCAAAAATCAACTTGCAAACTAAAAATACAGACGATTGTTTTTTCTCAGCCTGCGGATGGACGCGTCGTTGCACAGTGGCCATTAGGCACATTCGGGTCGTGTCCAATTAAACGGACAGTCGAGCCACAGCCGAACTGTACATCGTTGCGTTTCGCCATTCGGTAAACAATGCCAAAGGAGAATTATAAATCTCGTTAATTGCATATGTTGGAACGTCCGGCTGGACAATATTTCACGAAACAGAGAAAATGATTTGCACGCAACAATAATCGCCCCGATATTCTCACGACATCCGTGTTTTCCAGTTTTTCCACGGGTTTAACGATTCCATGAAATTCGATATATTTATCGGTGAATGAAACGGAGAGAAAAGTTTGATGCGTTGTTATACAATACGTAATTGATGGCTGGATATAACGAGACACTTATTTCGTGTAGAAAAACGATAATTCATCGGAAATTCATCTCTGTCATTCAGGGGAAATCTGGATAAAATCGCGTATCGTATTTAGCGAACAGCATATACAACACTGTGGGAGCAACAGTAAACTTCGTGTAAGTTATTCTTTATTGTTATTAACATTACTTTATTGTTATTAAAATGAATCTGAATGCTTCGTTCTTAAGTCGCATATAGTTTCTCCTTATTTATCTGTAACATCAAACATCTATCGATTCTTTATTCGGATTTGCTCCGTGGTGTTCTATTAAATCAAAATTTTGATCAATAAGAACCTTTAATCGTAACACGCGTGATTCGAATAATTGAATAATTTTAAAGATTATTTTCATTTTCAGGTATTTTATGAAAAAAAACCATTATTAAATAGGAATATTTCGTGTAATCATTAAAAAATCCGGCCTCGAGTTGGTATTTTTATGAATTCATTGTGTATGTATGTATGTGGAAACGAGACAGAGACAACTATGTAGCGTGAAAAATCGGTAAAATGAAAAATTCTGTAAATCCACTTGATCGACGATAGAAGAGTAGCTCGGGGAATCGCGTTATGCAATCGCGAGATTCGCGTTCAACGATTTTATTCCGCGTTCCGTTGCGTGTATCAAGCGTTATGATCGTGTTATGATCGCATCAATGGTAAATCAGAATGAGAGAAAATTTTTTTCCGATAGGTTCGTTACATGTGAAATTTTAGATAAAATTGTTAGCATTCTAATTGTTATTCGTATGAGGAAAAAAAGTTTTGACGAAGAATTTTGAATTTCACGCTTAGAGGAAGATTAAGGAGTGATCGTTAGTTTATTTAGAAAATGATTGAAACAGTTCTATTTTGTATCGTGCCATTGTCTTTCTGACATAATACATTTTTATTTAACTTGTGAATTATTATCGAATTACGATATTCTCGCCCGATCTTATTTTTATATTCCGCGGATATTATAAAATTTACAATTTTTTTAAATATATCGTTCCTCTATCAAATCAGCGATAAACAATTCTAACGTAACAATTTTCATTCCCCGACTAATTAAGCGTATATATAGCTAATATTGGAAAATGTCAACGTATAATTTCAGCGTATTTCGACATAAACTTAATCGTGTTGTAAAATATCGAATATCAGTCAATGAACGTTTCATTGGAACACCGTTTCGCATTGTGTGGCTTTCGTGTAGAAGCGTACGCGTATCGGAACAATGGCACAAGAAGAACAATAATGGCAATGTTCATGTAAGATGCGATGTCGATCGTGTCTAGAAGAGTTTAGACGTTTACTTACGTACACGGCCAACGATCGGCGTAAAACAAAATTGAGGGTAAATAGACCGCTAGAATATTTTTGGATCTAACGAAACAGAAGATCCGAATCGGCCAGAGATCACTTTCGGAAATGACGTTGTTTCATCTTCGTGAAATCGTGTTACACATTCGCTAACTTCGCGTTATTCTCCTCTTGCTCGTCTTGTTATTTTCTTTCGACTAATTCGACAACGATGCTAATAGCAAAGAACATGATCGATAAAGAAACCTGGTTTCGCTATAATGCTGCAACTTTTCACGTGTTTAATAACAAGACGATATTATACATTCTAAAAATTGTACGTAACACTTGAAGGAAATTCAAAGCAGTCATGAAAAATTACAGTCGTTAAATGAAAGAGAAAAGAGAGAATTTCCTTTGAAACATTTCTAGATTTCGCGTAGACGAGTCTTGTTGCTTCTATGTTCGAATGGTTGATCCTCCATAAAGGATAGTGAGAAGAAACGAAAAGGAAAGATGGAAACATAGATCGGACGTGGCTGGTTTGACCGAACACAAGAAAAGAAGAGACAGGGCGAGAAAAGATTTTCTCCTCGAGAGATAACGTCCTTCTCTCTCTTCCGAATATCCATTTCCTTTCTGAACATCCTTCATCTATTTCCCTTCACTGGTCGATACCGATGTCGTTCTCCTTAAAGAATCGTCCTCGTTCCTGCCCCGAATTTCTCCTCGTATCGCCCAGTATTACATTTTTCTCGCAGTCCAATTTTCGTGTAGTCCTCGGTAATTTGCTATTTGTTTCGCGAGAATTGAAAGTCCAAAAGCTATTCGTGACGCTGAACAAATAGAATTATACAAATTTCAAGAGTAGTTTATTATAATTCATATCTTTGATTTTATTCTTTCTTGTTCCTTTATTAACAGCTGGAAAAATAAAATTTAACAGTTTAGTACAGACGAATAATTATTCAAGAATTTCCAAAAGTGGCGCCACTTTCATTTATTTATTTCTCTTTCTTTTCCTTCTTACTGAAGAACGAGAGAACAATATTTGACAGTTTAATCGCGTAAACAAGAGAATTGCTAAAAGCGATGACATCTTTTCCGCCTATTCCTTTTCTGTTCTTGCTTCTTTGTCTAAGAACGGGAAAAGAAAATTTTGGGAAAATCGATACACAGGAATAATGGCTCAGCAATTGTCACAAATGAGAGGAAAGAAATAGACGAATTTTAATAATTCACATAGTACATCTTTCAGTTGGTGTTCGCGATTTCGATAATCGCAAGTCATTAAAACGGAATTGGTCCGCAAATTTCAGACACGCTATTTCAACGTTAAAGCTACCTCGGAAGCCTAATTCGTGCGTCTTTACTTGCTGCTTGATAGTCGCATTTCGTACGACAGGTATATAGTGTACTTCCAAATATTAACCCCTCGGTAGTAGCGCCGTAAACCATTGTAATCCACAGTTATTTATTACTTCATCATTAGTTTGCTTTAGCGCTATTCAGCTGAATCTGCGTGTAATTTCTTGTCAAAGTGTTATTGCGATTCCGCATGTATTACGTTGTAGCATTTTATGTAACATTATTTCTTCAGATGATTTCGATATCGCATCTATTAACCCCTTAACCTACGATTTACGTTCGAGGATTTTGGGCCGAAAACGTAAACAAGCTCGCGCAGCCTTCGAGCCATTCGCACAACTTGTGTAGTGCGATGATCGGGTCAATAGTAAAGTTCCCTTACATCTACCAGAATGTTTCGAATTGTATCACACCATTGCAGATTATTAATTCTGTATTAGTGATTTTTGTATAAATAAACTTTTTATAGTACTTGCACTTATCACAATTATTGCATCAGGTTGTAATTACTTATCGAATATTCCACAAATATTTATAACCTTAGGAGGGCGCCCTCGCTAACATTTATATTTGGCCCGATCATCTACTACGGGCTATGCCCGTAATGTTTACGCTTGTTCCGACCCTCCTACGGGCTATGCCCGTAATGTTTACGTTTGTTCCGATCCTCTTACGGGCTATGCCCGTAATGTTTACGTTTGTTCCGATCCTCTTACGGGCTATGCCCGTAATGTTTACATTAGTTCCGATCCTCTTACGGGCTATGCCCGTAATGTTTACATTAGTTCCGATCGTTTACTACGGGCTATGCGCGCGATGTTTACGTTTGTTCCGATCGTCCACTACGAGCTATGCCCGTAGTTATAGGTTAAGGGGTTAGTTATAGCTAAAAACTTCTAGCATGCTATATATTAGTTTGTCCGAAAAGTTTCTTTCGTTTTATCAGAAAATAATAGACGCACAACGTTTTTTGTTTTATATTATTTTCTTCTGTTGAGAGAAACACCGCGACATTTCACAGATTTGGTTTCCCGTTTGTACGAAGGTGCACTGTTGTAAGAAACTCGTTTGCGAATGGAAGGCACTTTCCGGACAACCTAATCGATGAAACTATCTTAGTGTTGAAATTTTTGAACTGATCTATAAGTATTTGAACTGATGTATAAGTAACTGATCTATAATTATTTCAAAATAATTTAACTTTGTATCTGTTAATTAATTGACTTTGATATCAAACACGTAAGTACAAGCGATACAAAATGGAGAAGAATGAGCATTGAATTCGCGATACGACGCTTCTCTATGTTACAAGAATATGAGGATTACGATGAATTACAATAAATTACACGAGATTTTCATGGGAAATACAGCTTCCTGTTTATATAAAAATTCGAGGACCATAAGAGGGTTAAATGAAACGAATAAAATTGTACCACTTGTAAGGACATCTACTTCATCTTTCTAAGGACGAAAACTGATATGACATCGATAACGGTAACTCAATTATTCCTACCAGTTACAAGCCAAATTGCCACTATCGCGAAAAAGAATAAATCAGAAGACGACGAAATTTCGTTGCCATCGAAACTTGCGGAGTTCACGGAATTTCGTGGATCAGAGAATCCAACGTTTGGCGACGGTCGAGGAGGCTTTTTCGACCTGGCTCGACCCATATCGAACCCCTGTCGTTCCTCGTGATTATACCAGATCGGCGAAACCCAGTCTCATCGGGTGTACGCTCTACCTAATTTCAGGCCGGACATTCTCGCGGCAAAAAACGAGCATAGGTTGGCGAGCGTTAAATCGCTTTGCTCTCTGGGACGATCGTAAATTTCCTCAACGTTGATTCGACTTTCGGCTGCCGCCGGCAAGTAATACGATGGAAAAATGAAGCTGGAACAATCACGATCTCTTATCGTGTCGTTTCTCTGTTTTCATCTTATCCATATTTATCTATTGTTCATCGATGACAAAGTAATAATTGGACACAGACTGCATTTTCCTGTAAAATCTCGTACAAATTTGGAAATATATTTTTCAAATTCTTTTGTGAAATATAATTTTCAAATCTAAAGTATGCAAAGCAGGTATATATTTTTCAATAAAAGCATGGCTCAAGAGACTTTCAGACGCGGAATATATTAAAGTAACATCGAACTTTGAATTTTATATTGCATTTTTTGAAATTCTATGTTCTTGGCCCATTACTACGATCAAGTTTCTCATCATTTAAATTTCTAAAATTCCAATTAAATTTTTAGATATGCAAATGTAAAAACTCTTCCGAGGAGAGTTTCACTGAAGATCCATACATACGTCGTGTCAACAGTAAACAGGAGCTTAGTGAAATTTTCGAATCTTTCAGAATCTTCATACGTCGTCGTTACATCGAACACGATAGAAATTCCAGAAACACGTTGGACCAATCGTTTTTGGCAACGATTCTCTGACGAAAAATTGATAATTTTCGGTCACATCTCGCTCAAGTAAATCGACACTTCCGTAAGGTAGCAAGCGTTCCAAAAATTTTGATGAAATTCCGTCCATCGAACGTCGTCGGCGTGCGACGAATGCGAACAATGCGCAATCGAAGGCAGTTGGGAAGCTTAAGGGAGACCGTTCGGGCCTTGAATAACCTAGCCAGCCTTTTGTGCCGATGTTTCGGTGCTATCGAAACGCGAATAACGCGAATTTCTACGAATCGACGATCGTGACCTGTTAAAATATTACAGGAAGCTTGGTGCGTACTCGTTTGATATCTCTGAATGTTTTAGAATTCCCTGGGAAAATTCCACTTTCGACCGGTCACCATTTCTGTTTATTCGCATAAAGCATTCCGTTTGACTGGCTATCCAGTTAAAAACCTTCACATCGCGGTTAATAATTCGTTTCACGATGACAGATCAAACAGACGTCGACCATAAAATCTGCTTCGATATTAACGCGTATTAATTCGAATTATGATCTTGTTTTAATAACATATATATACATTAAAAACAGTTATGTTGAATGTTTCAAAGTGTAATGTTTGGTTTTTCAAAATGGTTTTAAAACAGCTTTTTTATGGACCGCTGTATTATTGATCATTTTAAAATCGTAAAGTATTTGATAATTGTGTTTGTTCGGTCGTGTAAATGGTTCGTTCGTTTTTTAGAAAGCTTCGGCTTATTAACAAGCTCTATCGACCAACTTGCAATGTGTGCTTAAGTGATCAAAGTGATATAATAAACAAATATATGCAATCTTGTTATCAAATTAATAATATTGAAATATTTAAGTAATTTAGTAATATAATGGTAAACATTTTGTTTCTGCAATTATGTTTGTATTTCAATAATATCAGAATTCATCTTTCTGTCCCGATAAAAAGAATATTAATTTTTCGAAAAGTACTTGCACGCTTTTAGCAACTGCAAATACAAGAAATCTAAAATCCTTAATTTTGTCTGATTCGTATTCTACTTCTTTCAAAGTGACACATCCAGAGCCTTGATTTTTATGTCAGTTTTAATCAAATTTTCATGAAATCGCAAGAATATTAAATTTTTCGCTCCTTTTTAGATCATATCCTCGAAGACCGATCTTATACTGTATTGGAATAAAAAAGTGAAAAAAATTGGAATATATCGGTTCTTAGCCTACGATTTTACGGAGTATGAACATCGTAATTTGTTCGCTTTTACCTCGACGATACATTCACGACGATATTTCGAAACGACAGGACGTTCCTGCAAGCCTGGGATAAAATGAAGATCGCGCGAAACCAACGAAAAAATCGACTTTATTTTGTATCTGTATAAGCCCAGCCGCTTGAAAAACACGACACACCTCTAAAGTATGGATGCTCTCTTTATATTTAATCCCTCGTGGTATGTTTTACTGTGAACAGGTCTATTCGCGTGTCGTATATTACAGCGCATCGGCTACATATTTACGAGATAAAGTGAATGTTCGGATGACGAGAATTACATTCCGAGAAATTGAAATCAACTAATTTATGCAATTACAAAAACAGAAAAAATATGTTGTCCCCGGTGATTCTTACTTTTGAAACGAAACATAGTGTGAAGTTTCATTGGCATTCAATCATTGTAATGATTTTTAACACTTTGACTGCCACGCTGAAATCGCATGTTTCGTACAGGACGCCACGGGAGTATTTTTACTATTCGAAGCATATTATTGCAAAATAATAAGAAATTGACGATGTAAGACAACATTCTTCCTCAATGGACAGTTTATCTTATTGATGGTCACGGCTGATCACCCTGGCGCCTTGGTAACAGTCGATAGCGACATATTATAACAAGGCTTCGTTTGTTTCGACAAACCATTCGCATTTGTTAATTTGTCGTAAGCAAAACGTCCAGAATATATTGTTGAACAAGATATTTGTAAATAATATTTACTCATTATGTATATAATAGTAAGGTGGAGAGACAAGCGTGACATTTTTATGATTTTGACGAAGCATTAAGCTGAAATGGTACAAATCGGCAAAAAAAATTATGTTTGTGATAAACCAATGGTAGTGGCAGATTACGACAGAAGAAAATGTGCTATAGATTTATCGGATCGAACGATAGCATATCCTACAACACATAGAAGAACCCTCAAGTGGTATAGAAAATTAGCTTTAGAGTTATCGTTAAATACATCAATTTCAAACGCGATGACACTCTATAAACAAGCAACCAAAACAAAAATCAAGGCATCAGCTTTTAGAATGGCACTCGCAATGCGCCTTACACAGTGTCGTTCACCAGAGCCGTCAAATATACTAATTCGACAAAGATCGCGACACGAAATGCAGAAGAAAGAAGAGCAAACGTATCTGACACGGAAATTTTATAGAGAGTGCTATAAAAAAAATGTTAAACAGTGAGGATCAAAAATTGTTAAAAATCGGACCAAAAGCTGACCACCTATCGTCCAGATTGTATCGATGAGCCATATTTATGTTTAAAGCGTTTTAACACAGTGCACCGTTAGGTGCAACATTTGTTCTCATTTTTTTTATCGATGTTCTAACAAAAATGTTTAATTGTTCAATGGGGCACTTTTTACTTCAAAGTATCTTCTATTTATCGGTCATATTCAAAATTCCCTAACTCTCAATTCTCATTAAATTTTTACAATTGTAAGAAGTTGAAGCGCTCCGGTCACCAATGACCATCGTGGCAGTCAAAGTGTTTTAAATGAATTTGAAAATATATAATTACTATGAGTAGAATTACTTGAATCGCAATTCAAGGCAATCAAAGAATTCGGTCGATCCGAGCTTTTTCACGAACCGGAAGGTTCCTGTTATTGTTTGTCCCGCGAGTAACTGCGGGCTTGAACATTACGATGATTGAAAAATTGAAATTGGCCTCATCCGATCGCGAAAAACATGCTTTATGTGATTTATTTTCATCTGTACCAAGTGCACATGTGGATCGTATACACGTACGTGTTTCACTACGTGGAATTCGCATAGTGATAAAGTGAACGCTCCATTGCACGGAAAAGTTGCTGGAGTAACGTTCAGTGATTCCATCGATATTGATTAATAATGTAGGAATTTAGTATTCGCGGATATGTATAACGTTTGTTAATCGTTTTACTCGATTTCATGCTTCAACAGATTTGATATTATCGGCGTCTCCGAAATAACGCATCCGATTTGTGTTTTTCGAGTCATAGAATAATTATTTTCTTAAACAAAACTTGTAGTTTGTTCAAGGCATAGGGTATTTGATCGAAGCAATTTCCACATAATTCAATAAATTTTTCCAACAGTTTTGTCATCCTAGATTTATAGGTATTATCAGTTGCAAAACTAAAGATTTCTTTCTTTTTTTATTTGGTAGTTTATTTACAATCAATTCTCATTGAGAATTAGAAGTAACTTCTTCTGGCGTGGCACTGTAACTTGGATTATAGAAGTTTATAGTATGTTCGATTCTAGTCGAATCTAGTGCTTCAATCTAATGGGTATTGTTTTTTTAATCTGCGGATCTGGTCCGTCGTTTCAAGTAGTTGGGTAACTAGTGGGTTATGGTGGTTGTTGACTCTTATATTGTATCTGTTTCTGAACTTGTGTATTTCTTCCTTAACCGTGGGTATCTTGAGATCGCGATGGATTGTTTCGTTGGTAACGTACCAAAGTGCATCTATTAAGTATCTTAGAATTTTTGATTGGAATCGTTGGAGAATTTCTATGTTGGAATTACTCGCTGTTCCCCATAGTTGGATCCCATAGGTCCAAACAGGTTTTAATATGGCTTTATATAGCATTATTTTGCTCTGCGTGCTTAAGTTGGAACGTCGGTCAATGAGCCAGTAGAATTTTTTGAGTTTAGCCTTGAGTTGCTTCGATTTGCCTATGATGTATTGTTTCCATGTCAATCTCCTGTCCAGAGTTATGCCTAGATATCTGACTGAATCCCCGTTAGGAATTGTAACACTGAACTAAAGATTTCTTGGAACAAATCCAAAACAATTTGTGCATTAAGAAATTATCCAGGGATAAGAATTTCTTTAATCTTCCTCAAATGTTAAATCTATTGGTACCTTTTCCAAATTTCAACTCGTACATGGGAGATGAGAATCGCGAATAAAGATTAACATATACATAATGTATGGAGAATATCTTTTTCTTTGATAGATACGATTAATAATCAACGATAAGAAAAGATCTAACGCGTAGCATGGCTCGTCCTCGTCAACATCGACGAACACTTGCCGATTCATTTGACTTTTGACAAACTTTAAAATTCCCTTTTACGTAAGTAAAATGTAGACGATACGCTATCGTACAGTTTAACGTGTCTGTTCAGCGAGGACATAAGCGGGTCCACTTGCCAGAGATGAATAGGATAGGCGCATTTGGGAAAATATTCATAGTGAAGTGCGTGTTACGTAACAAAGGGCTTATGCAAATGTTTCCTGTGAGTGGCTATGGGACAGAGCTCGTACGTATGCGGATTCTGGACAGATAAGAGAATGCAACGATGCTTCATAGTTACCTACCGTCATTTCTTGCTTATGTGATCTTGCTTTTGATGCATCAGTAAATATCCTCGGCGCTAATGTTTCCAACATTTTCCCGACATGCTTTACTTAGCCGCGCAAACGAAGTCTTAAATCGTCATCTGCACGGCTTAACGAGGGAAAAAGACTTCCATCCGCTGGCTGGTCTCGACCGCGGTTCACTCTCCTCTGAAAATTAGCAATTTGTAACGTAACCGTAGTACAAAAGAGCGGAGATTTGCGGGGGACTGGAGTAGTGAGAAACGAACAGTCGCATGCAAAAGACGAGTCGTTGATTTTGTCACGCCGTGATGCCAGTTGAAACGCGTTCCAGACGGTTAGTACGTATTGATTCTTCCTTGGCATCCTTACCCTCTCTCCGCCTAGAAAAGCATCCTCTACCCCTGGCGGATCTCTTTCTTAAACCTCACCCTTTGACCTCACCTATCACCTTCAGGAAAGCTTAGGTTTCCTTTGATCTGCCAGTGACTCTAGGCATTCCTTTTACTCGATACAGAACCAGACTTTACGGTAGTTCTGCTAGGTATCGCTAAAACGATATCGCTGAAAACACGGCACGAGGTGTTGAGATAAAATATCTTTTAGCCTTCTCTTTTTTTTTGGAAATGAACGTTTCGCAGTAACGAGGGAAATGTTATATAAGTATCTACCTTTTCTTCTTTGGCCTTTCCATGGCCTTTCTGTTGTGCTCAACTTCTCATTTTGACTTATAATATTTTAGTTTGAGCTTGATCCAACCTATTAAGGACCAAGCAATAGTTTATCGCGATGTTACAAAAATACATACAAATACAAAGTCAAAATTTTAATAAACGCAAACGCAACTTTTGAAAAATTTAATTTCTTTAAACTATATAAAATTGTACGACGATACGTGAAAGAGGTAGCGAGGAAAATGATGTTGAAGCAATTCGCTGTTGCAGTCACGATGTTAAAAGGTAGAATCAATAATACGAAGTGATTTTAAACATTTTATTTCCAACTAGTTTGAAATAAAATATTGCCTTAATGCAACGCTGTCCCTTAATGGGTCGAAGATGAATAAATATCGTTCGGTGATTTTATGCAGATTTTACGGTTTATTTCAACAGTAAATACGCGATTATGTTCTAGAACAATAGCAGTGTACTAGTAGCGTTAACTAGTGGTAGTCAGACAGCTGCCAGCGTCTGACAAGTTATTGTCTCGTACTACTTACGCCGACTACGCTCCGAACGCTACATAAACTTGGAATTTAACGAACACTTATGACTATTCTCTGTCTATTGTTAAATTTACTATTGTATGAAGTTTTAATTACCACAGAAGCTGCCCGAAAAATACAAAGACGTAATTAGGAACGGTTTACCGTAGCCATTAAAAGAGGAAGCGTGGACATTAACCGAATGAAAATTATTTCAGCCCATCGCATCGCCGTGTACATAGAACTTTCAAAAAGGCCGTCGTTTTATTTTCGCGACAATGGGCAAATAAAAAATTTGTTTTTCCCATGCGGCATGCCCCATGTGACGAAATAAAAGCAATTTCTTGGCGAACCTATTCCACGAGGCAGTTGTATTTCACTTTGAATAGCATTTACGCGAAACCGCGTTAAACAAGACCAATTCTTTTCTCGGCGATAGACAAGCCACGTGGGTAGAAATTTTTAACGCGACAACGATGACGTTTGGATTATGATCACGTAGGAAATTTGAATTTCAGATTCCAGTTAGTTATGGCGTGCCGTATTACGTATCATGTATATCCAGTTTTTGTTCTCCGATGGTCGGCCGGGTCGACCGAAAATATTCTCACCATTGTGAAGGATACCGCTACATTCGTGGAATTTTTACGATTAGATGAAGTGAACTTTTGAGAAGAGTTATGTACCGGCAAGAAATATTGATCAAGGTCACGCCCCAAAATATTGAGTTAACCCGTTAATCATAAAACACGAGATGACGAGTCATATTTAAATATAACAACTTTTTAATTTACTAATTCTTCATCTTTTTGTATGTCGTGTCATTCTTGTCAAAATTAAATTGCGCATAAACTAAAACTAAAACTAGTCAAATTAATTCGTCGTCGTTCATTTTTAATTCCGTAATAGAAAGAGTATTAGGTTGTTTGAAGAGCTTCTTTCGTTTTATAAGGAAATAATAAATGGACAACATTTTTTCTTTTATATATTATTTTATTGAATTAAGTGTGATACATTTTCTTCTGTTATTTATGTATCATGTGTTCTGTTCTTTCTCCATCTATCCGGAAGCTGCATAGTGAACATTTTACCGCGAAGAGAATTTTTTAATGAAAGAAATAAATAGCAATCACACGGTGGGATAAAACGTCCCAATCGAATGATAACAATTTGTTCCTGACGGTTAAGGACATATGGAGCCTGGCGTTATCGTGTTGGAAAGCGACGCCTTGTCTGTTCATTAGTTCCGGCCGTTTTGTCGCGATTGTTCCCTTCAATTTGTCCAGGTTGGCAACAGTATTTCAAATTGATTGTTTCACCTTGTGGAAGCAGTTCATAATAAATGGCACCCTTCCAGTCCCACCAAATCGACATCAAAACTTTTTTCGGCTGAAGATCACACCTTGCCACGGTTAAAGGCTTCTTATCCCTTCGCCAAGATCTTTTACGTGTAATATTCTCGTAAAAAATCCATGTCTCATCCCCACTAACCAATCTCTTCAAAAATGAATCTTTCTCCTTTCGCTGAGGAAGCAAATCACGCGTCGAAATACGGTTAAGGAGCTAACTCTCTGTCGATTGACGCGGAACACATACTTCAAAGCGATTGACATAGTCGATCTTTGTAAGATTATTATACATCGTTGTTCGCGGAATGCTTCAAATATCCGCCAATTCAAGAACATTATATCACGGATTTTCATCTACCATGACCTTGATTAATGCCGTATCCGCAGTAGATGGGCGGCCGCTGCGTTCTTTATCTTCCAGATTAAAATTACCAATTTTAGACTTCCTAAACCAACTACGAACTGTTTGAACATTCATAACGCCGCTCCCATACAAATCTCACCGTTGCGGTTGCGGTATCTTTAGCGCTGTTGCTTTTTTCGAACAATGCAGCATTTTTATCTGGGAAATGCTTTCTTTGATTTTCCACAACGTTTGACACATTAGGTTTCAGGTTCGTATAAATATTGCCGGATAAAGTAGCTGTGTGCAGATAGCGAAAGACGTCTTTGGGACAACCTAATATATTTCCAGGATAATTCTCTTGTACTTTTCAATTTGTACAATTGATCAATGTGATTTTCAAATGGTTCGTTTTATGTGCTAGACTAGGTTAGCTGGGCAGTAGTGATATCAGTGTGTGGAAGTATGTTTGTGCGTGGCGTCTCGAAAACAAAGGAATGTAAACTGTTCAGTCGGTTAACAGTCTGGTATGGAAGAAAGTGCTGAAACGCGTGCAACTGCGTATCGATGAATATCTTTGAAATCGTTTATCAAATAAATATATAACTATTCTAATATAAATTCTAAGTGTAAATTTAGTGTTACTATATCATTATTTCGGCTATTAACCCATCTGCATCATGGCTCTACTTCAGAGGACTGGTCCCTATCACTGCGCGCGGTCGGTCCTAGGTGCAGTAAATGACATCCGAATTCTTCATGGAGTTTATCCAAAATTTACTGTTCAAAACGATTGGTAGACAATGTTACTTCGTAAAAATCGCATCTTGGTGATAGAAGACAGTCGTCCGATTGCGGAATAATCCGCGCTTGGATGCAAATGGCTTGAGATCCAAAATTCTCAACATAGACAGAAAAATTAAAACCTATACTCCAAAATTAAAATTAAAAATTAAAAACCTACACTTCAAAACAAGTACGAAAAATTACATTTAAATATGTAAGTCAAGCTTTTCCCAAAAATTACGTTTGTAGCGTCGTGATTCAAAGAACGACCTGGCTAACGTCGACAGTTTTCTGTGGCAACGTGAACTGTCATCTCGACGATATTTTTTACATTTGTCGACATACGTTTCAATTCATTTATCTCTGTTCGGATCCAGCCAAATGACGAAAAAATTCCTTTCGTCTTTGGTCAGTCTAATTTTTCATCGTATGCCATCATCCCTCAGCACACATTTCGACAATGTGCCAGCACTTTAAACGGCGTCTCGACAAAATTTAACCAAGAGAATCGCGAACGCCCATCGGAACTTTGCACGCTGGCAAATAAATTCCACTCGTTCTCCCAGTTCACCGGTCCGACGACGTCCATGAGAGGCCCACACCCTTCGTTTTTAATTAAATGCTCGCCACCGCCTCGCTTCAACCATCTCTCTCCCTCTTCTTTCGTCTTTTTCCACTCTCATTTATTCGTTCCGTCTATTTGTCTGCTCTTTCTTTTCTTTGATTAATCCTACTCTCTATCGCGTTTCTGTTTTCCTTCGCTGTATATTATTTTGCGTCTCATTTGTTGTCCCTGTCGACTCTTGGTTAATTATTTTCTTTAGTCTGTGCCACGTCGGAAGACACGAGAGCGTGGCCGATACAAAAACTGCTATTTTGCTTATCTATGTATTGATAGGATTACAAGAATATTGCAGAAACTGCGATTTTGTGATTTTTTGATTTCCTTATTTCTTAGATTTGTTATTTGTATCGTGTTGGCACTTAGTTGAGTTTGTAGCAACCTAATTGTACTGTTTCTATGCAATTTGATATTCTTTTATTTACAAGTATTCCGTGTATTATGTTTGCCACGTGGGAATTCCACGGTTTTCCAATAAAGTAGGTTTCACTAACACACATGTCTGTGGTATCACAGACCTGTAATACGTTACATACACATAGGCAATTATAATTAAAATGGTGTAATGAAAATGCAATAAATAGGTATATACGGTATAACGTGTGTATATAAAACTGAAATCAATTATTTTAGCTCTTGTAACGTGTTACTCTCCTACTAAAAATACCGTTTTTTTATATTTTTTTGTTATTTACATTTTTCCCATCTTACCGTACCGCTTACATCTTTGTCATTTTACTTTACCATTCAAATTTCTCTGCTTCTAATTTAAATCCAACTCCAACTTTTTCCAGCCCTTCCACGTGTTATTATTTTTTCTAACTCTCAACAATCTTCGATGTTTTATATCTTTCCTCATAGTAGCTATGCTCTTCTACCCCCAACCCTTAGTCGCGTTAACCCACCCATTTAGCTCGTCTTTTTCCGCTTGTTTCCTGCGTATCGATCGTCGTGATATATAATCAGCGGTACAGGAAGTGGAAATTGCAACCAACTCGTTTTCCAGCTTATACACACAAAGTAACGAAGATAAAGGAAAAAGAAGAAAAGGAAGAGACGTTGATCGGGTTTTTATAAGGCAAAGACACCGCGAATGGAATATGTCGACAGCGCCGTATTTTCCTCGATATTCGAGTATCTTTGGCCGATACAGAATTACATTTTTGCATCTGATTGTCTCGATCAATTCGAGCGTTCTTTGAAGCCATATCGAGTTAAATGTTACTTCTTCCATAATCACTTTTCGCATTCAAGTACTTTCCTGTCGCAGTATGTGATCACGCGTGGATATTTTTACGGATAAACGCTTTATTTACGCACACAAAAGGATACAAACACTTGCGAAGCTAAATGTTCTTCTGTTTGCTTGTTTGATCACCAGACCGGTTATAGCGATACTCAAATATTCAAATATTTGTCGGTATTTTGTCGTCAGGTTACTACGTTTGATTAAGTATTAAGAATCGTTCAATATTTGATTCGATTCCGTGACTGTATAAAGAAGTTGCGACTTTTCGCTGTGATAGAACATAATCTCACGTTCGCATCCACTCAGCAATTTACAATGCGTCAATGTTCAAGGACCTGGCGAACGATCTAAGGAATACGGATAAAAAGTTGGTAATGGAGTTTCCCCTAATCGAGAAAATTTTTATTCCGTCCCATGAGTATCTCACTGTACAGCCATTTGCCTATTCCATTTTGACGTTCGCATTTAAATAGGCATTTGTCATCTTTCTCATCGTCGAGATCCTCTCCGCCGTTTAAATTTTCTCGCTATCGCCCAAACATTCCCCTCGCTTAATACGTTTATTAATAACAGTATGTGGAACGTACATTCCGTGCTATAATCGAAAAAAGGGTGATTCCAAAAAAATAAGTAGAAGATATAGAATAAAATTTCTTCGTATCCCGATTCCTTCTTGAAATAATCGAATTGCAAAATTTGTCAAGCGCGAGCGTATGACGAAGTTATTCTATCAGCAAAAAATTAATATAAAATTCTTGCATTTGAAAGCTCGTTTCGAAAATTTGTCGTTTGTTCAGACTTCAATTTATTCCACGTTTCCACCTTATTTTTGCACGTAGAATAATTTTCTGACGATTGTCCGTTGCTATTCATTCGACGATTAGTCACATTCCTCTCGTACCTCGCAAGCTATTAAACTCGTTTTTGCTGAAAACGAAGTTTGATATCAAAAAATTGGATTTTGTATTTTCGACCCATTTTAAATAGCACGTAAAACAACCATCTGTCTTAATCGAATCAACTAATTGTAAATGCATGTATACTTATCGAGTTTTCGAAACTTGGAACGAAAGATAAGTTATTCCACGTTCTTAAATAATTATTTTCGCAAGTACAATAATCTCCTACTAATTATAAACTGATAAAAATTCATATACAGAAGTATACCTTATAAATTGTCATATTCCACGTTCTTAAATAATTAGTTTCGCAAGTACAATAATCTCCTATTAATTATAAACTGATAAAAATTCATATACAGAAGTATACCTTATAAATTGTCATATTCCACGTTGTTAAATAATTAGTTTCGCAAGTACAATAATCTCCTACTAATTATAAACTTATAAAAATTCATATACAGAAGTATACCTTATAAATTGTCATATTCCACATTGTTAAATAATTATTTTTGCAAGTACAATAATCTGCTACTAATTATAAACTTATAAAAATTCATATACAGTAGTATACCTTATAAATTGTCATATTCCACATTGTTAAATAATTAGTTTCGCAAGTACAATAATCTCCTACTAATTATAAACTTATAAAAATTCATATACAGAAGTATACCTTATAAATTGTCATATTCCACATTGTTAAATAATTATTTTTGCAAGTACAATAATCTGCTACTAATTATAAACTTATAAAAATTCATATACAGAAGTATACCTTATAAATTGTCATATTCCACGTTGTTAATTAATTAGTTTCGCAAGTACAATAATCTCCTACTAATTATAAACTTATAAAAATTCATATACAGAAGTATACCTTATAAATTGTCATATTCCACATTGTTAAATAATTAGTTTCGCAAGTACAATAATCTGCTACTAATTATAAACTTATAAAAATTCATATACAGAAGTATACCTTATAAATTGTCATATTCCACGTTGTTAAATAATTATTTTTGCAAGTATAATAATCTGCTACTAATTATAAACTTATAAAAATTCATATACAGAAGTATACCTTATAAATTATCATATTCCATTTTCCTGAAAATAAAACTTCAAAGCCATTTTATTCTGCATATTCAGCCTACCTTCGTACGTAAAATAAACTTATTTCCATTGTCTTATCCAACCAGCAATTAGCCAAATTGTTATATATTGGGTTGACAACTAAGTAATTGCGGATTTTGCGATTAAGTGGAATTGATAAAATCCACGATCATTCATTTGCCAACCCAATACTTGACAAAGCTTTGAATTCTCAACTGTCGAATGAATAATATTTAATCTATATTTTCCACTTATCTTATCACATACAATCACTCACTGCCCATTTGTACAATAACGAGACGTCCTATATTTCGCGCGAATAACAAATGAGTAAACGAATTGGTTGCTTCGTGTCGAGGGACTAACCATCGGACGAATTTTTATGAAATCTTTCAGCTGCGGGCGAAATCACCCCTATTAATCAACCCCCCGGAATAGAATTCCATTTATTCGTTTTTGATCGTCCTCCCCACTCACGTCTACAAGCTATCGCGCCTGATTGAAGTTAATTTATTTCCCGCCGCGTAAACAACTTGGCGTTCGGCCGGGAAACGGAGAAATGGCGCGATCCTCGAGGATCGAGCAACGATCGAACAACGTTGGTTCGGGATTGGACGTAGCTGCTGGACACGGTCGTGTTCTTGAAAAAGAAAACAAGGCTCGATGAAAGGCAAACAAAACACGCTGTGATGATTCCCGCCAAATTCTCCAATCCGTATAATTGCTCGCGATAATCGAAAATCCACAATGTCCTCGTCCTCGTTTTATTTCGTTTCGCTTCGAATTTCCTTCGTTGTTTGAATAGCTCGTCTCGTAGTCACGTGCTATTTCCAATGCTGACTTAACGAAGAAAGAAATCTGGTTGTCTCGCTTCTAAATCCTTTCTTACAGACAATATCAGTTTACTGATTTTATTGGGTGCGTTGCAACGTGTTCAAAGCGTTTGATTAAACGTATTTGATACGAATGTTCTCTTACTTCGAAGTAAAAGCATAATTTGAAAATATCGACTGTCTTGAATTCTTTTCATAATTCTTTTCGTCTGGTATGTCTGTATCCTTCTTTTCCTGCGCTTGTAGTAGCCTCGTACACCGTGAAGCGGCACATAATCGTTTATGGAAGCGACTTGATTGTTCCGGGAGCCGGAGTTGAGACAGTGAATCTTTATTACCGAGCACGCAGCGCGTTACTCTGTCAGGGTAATGATCACGGAATAACGCCTTAGGTACTATCGTATCTTCAATAATCCAACTAATAGCACTTTATTAACGGTCATTACCTATCACACAGTACAACGCTCTTCGACCGCCCAAATGATTTTCACTCGTTCTAAGTATCCAACATTGACGATATCGCGTTCCACCAAACGATCGCTCCTTTCTTTAACAGAACGTGTCAAGTTATATGTCAACGTGTTAATTCGTCCCTGAAAGGATTTTTATTTTGTTACTGCAATTTAGTGGACAATTTTGAAAGTTGGAAAATTCGAGTATCTTCAGTTGCGAAACAATTTAACAAAATATATATTAACGCGTTCGTCGTCACGTAGCACGTATCTGTGCGACGGGTACACTTCCGTGGGGGCCCCGTCACCAACGTATGGTGACGCTCTTCTTGTTCGAGTTAATTAAATATACGATATTATATATAGAATATAGAATATAAAAATATTAAAAACACATTATACCATACTTTTTATTAATTTATATTCTGGATAATATATTACGTTATTCTATATCGCATGGTATTTGTATAAACATTCCAAACACATTTGGGGTGATTTTGGGCATTTCGAACGATAGTTGTAGACTCCGTCATCGCTACTCTTCTCACTTTCAAATATATTTTCACAATGTGTTCTGAACATTTTGTGGATGAAAAAATCACTGATGTACGTCTCGCAAGTATGCTTCTAGACTAAATAAAAGATCTGAGATATCTGCCATGAGATCCATCGGAATACTTCAGCTGAAAAGTTTATCGCTTTCTCCATTTCAGAACTAAATAATCTTTTCTTTACAATGAATAGAAGGCGATAAACAATGGATCGAAACAATATACGAAGGCGATAAACAATGAATTCCCGCTTGTCGCTCTATTTACGTTCTGCGTACCGGCGGTCGAATTTGGACCCCGCAGGAAACTTAGCCGAATCACGCTGGGCGACGAACGTGTTAATAGAATAGATCATTAATTAATATCAATAAAATTATGGGAAATTTAAATAAACCATTTAAATACAAACGACCGTATTTTATCACTGTCACGGATGTAGAGTCTTGCAGATAATTTATAATTAGCAATTTTATTTATCAAGTTCTTGTGTTATAGAAATTAATTCAGCGTACGTACCTGTTACTCAAACTCTGAAATTTTTAAAATCCTCCGTCAGGTCGTGGTTTTTAATTAAGGGTTAAAGAATTCGAGTTCTTTACAATATCGTTCCACTTAAAAATTGTCTACTGTACCTTTACAATCCCACGTTTACGTAACGATGATTAATCGAAGAATCTATAACAGCTTTGAATATTCTGTCATCGTTGTTTCGTAACGACTATCCTCATCAGAGAAACAGGAAATTAGCGAAGAATCGAGCCATCTGGTTATTGCACCTAATAATTGGAGTGAAGAGTGCAAGATACTCGTGTCGAGAAGCCATTTAGTAACAGTCTAATTGGAGATATGCCGACGAATACTTTGCGTAACGATCCTTGTACCAATAAAACCAGTTTCATTCCTTT
Organism: Bombus breviceps; assembly: GCA_014825925.1. Taxonomy (NCBI): domain Eukaryota; kingdom Metazoa; phylum Arthropoda; class Insecta; order Hymenoptera; family Apidae; genus Bombus; species Bombus breviceps. The sequence goes on from CM026179.1 coordinate 13,899,445, forward strand.
CCCTCTGTATCTCTCTCTCTCTCTCTCTCTCTCTCTTTTTTTAACAGTACTAATTATAATTTTGCCAATTACCTTTAATCACCTAATACAACGTAATTTTTGAACGATCGAAGAGAGAGTTTCGTTAAAAGTTCCAATTAAAAATACTTTATATAACGAGGGTTTCGTGACATTTTTATCCTAATTCAAGCGCAAACGTTATTAAACGATCCGTGGAAGGTAATTTACAAGGCAGATTGTGCGCTGATAAGAATCCACGATGTAATGAACGCGCTGGATATTCGGATCGATACATTTTTTAGTAACTCACGGCATGCGAACCGATCCCTTAGGTGTAATCGTAATTTCATTAACGAGATTAGTCCGCCTTTGTCGGGCGAAATTACATGCAAATTAAAAGATATTAGTCCGGATATGAAAATATCGCTTCGACAGATATAAAAGCATAATTTGTGTACAACCGCCGGTCTTCTGAAAATGTAAAATAAACACTTGAAGAAAATAACATGATGCATCAAGTTCTCTATTCTTGAGAATATAGTGTTACATTGTCAATCGATCTCGTGTTGCCATATAATTCTGTTTCTATGTGTTTTTTCATCTTCCTCAAAAAATTTCATATTTATATTATTGAAGATATTAAATAAATAATAATCATATCCTCATGATATAATTTCGCCTTAATAATTGTATCCTTGATTACTCAACTATTTAACTATTTTAACTATTCTTAAAAGACGTTTTCGAAGCTAACAAGCTGCTTTTATTTTCAATTATGTCATATTAAGATTCTATATGTTTGATCATAAAGTGACATTAAAATATAAAATCAAGAAATATATATATATGTCGAAAGAACATTGGTATTTGAGGCGCGTGGATGATTCCAGTGTTCTTTCATCTCCGACATATATATGACGTCGTACCAAAAAATTGTACAGTATTTCGTCTATCTGTGAAATTTCCTTCGCTTTTCCAATAGATAAGAATTTATTTCCAAATAACATACCTAGAACTTAAAGGAAAAATGTACTTTTCTAGAAACGATTTTACAATAACAATAATGCAACAATGACTTGTGAACGGTGTTGACCGACTATAACATCGACAATAGTCGACTTAAAGTCGGCTAATTTAAATAACTAAAGTGACCTACAGCGTGTACGCTGTCGCGAACAATTAGTACACTTTCCGCGAAGAAACCAACTTTCAATTAGGAGAAATAATAATTACATTGTCCGCGGTAAATTTATTTATAGAAGTTAATTGATTGAAAGATCGTTTATCTTTCAATCCAGAATCCTCTTAATTACTTCCTTTCATCAACGAAAACTATGTCATACTGTAGTATCGTGGACGAGGGTCCTGGGGGGTGTCGTGCGAATTATAAACAAGCGGTTGCGGAACATGTGCGTGGTGGGTCTAAGACAAAAGACGCGAGGCTAAGACAAAAGACAAGGGGTAGCTGAGGGACAAAAACGAATTAACAGTCATTGTGAGTTGAGAAGTCAGAGTGTGTTGTGGAGAGAGCGTTGGATCCGTGGTGACGAGAGTTGCAAATTAACTATCTAATTGTCTTAATTATAGTACGTTATTGTGATTAGTTCACGTTGAACAACCATCGTTTCCTGTTTAATCAACATCTGTTTAATCCATTTATTGTAAATAAACTAATTGTAGTGGAGATTCTACAATGTATCAAGACTATCACGAACAAAGGATACAAAACCTCTAATATTCCAATAATATGTTTGTAATTATTATTATATCACCGAAGAATGTTATTCGCTAGAATTAGACTGAAAATTAGAGAAATTACGCGAGACTCAATTGGATAAATTTCATCGACAAACGAACGTAAGTTAAAGTACTGTATCATGAGATATATATGCAATAGGAGTCTGCACCTTCATTTACATGACGTGAACATAATTGCAATTAATTATCAACGCCCTTACGATTGCATTATCACGGAACCGAAAGTTCAGCCTGTAGAACCTAGGTATCTAGGTTAACTCGATTATATCTCTGATCTAACAAATTGCCACCATTCACCGCTTTTCGAACCATCAAAAGAAGGATATATTACCGTTATAATATAATCGTTTTACTGATGATTTATCGTTATCAAATCCTTATTATTTTTACCATGAAATATTTCTTTTGTATACGTTAATTCTTTTCTTGAGGTTGAATGTAAATGTTTGTAGAAAAACAGAAATCTCGCCACATATTTAAGTACACAAAATTTATTTATAGATCGTAAAGTTAACTAAAAGTGTTTTATAACTAACAATCGGAATTGCATTTTTATCTTTGTATGATTTCTGTTTATAAGAAATAAAAACAAGAGACTAATCGCATTAGAATCATTCAATTTCTGGTTGGTATTTAGTGATGATTTATCATTATCAAATCCTTTTTATTTTTACCATGAAATATTTTTTTTCTATACGTTAATTCCTTTCTTGAGGTGGAATTTAAATGTTTGTAGAAAAACAGAAATCTCGCCACATATTTAAGTACACAAAATTTATTTATAGATCGTAAAGTTAACTAAAAGTGTTTTGTAACTAACAATTGGGACTATCAATTGGATTAAGTTAATGCGTTAAGAAATATACGAAGGAATGCTATAAAGGAAGAAGAATTACATTTTTTATTTTCGTATGATTTCTGTTTATAGGAAATAAAAACAAGAGACTAATCGCATTAGAATCATTCAATTTCTGGTTGGTATTTAGTGATGATTTATCATTATCAAATCCTTTTTATTTTTACCATGAAATATTTCTTTTGTATACGTTAATTCCTTTCTTGAGGTGGAATTTAAATGTTTGTAGAAAAACAGAAATTTCACCACATATTTAAGTACACAAAATTTATTTATAGATCGGAAAGTTAACTAAAAGTGTTTTGTAACTAACAATTGGGACTATCAATTGGATTAAGTTAATGCGTTAAGAAATATACGAAGGAATGCTATAAAGAAAAAAGAACTAAATTTTTTATCTTTTATATCTTAATAACAAGGAACCAATCGCATCGGAATCATTTAATTTCTGGTTGAAACACGCTTTTGGTGTAATTAATAGTTGCGGTGCTATTTTAAAATTCTAATGTTAGATGCCTTGCTCTGTAATTTCACAATGATCATATGCGCGACTTCAGTTTATTAAAAAAGTAATTCCTGCTGTTTATGAAAGACGATTATAAATTAAATAATTAACCGCAGATGTTTTTATGGAAGGTTTCAATATACAAAAATATACAGAATAGGAAAATGTACAAAATATCCAAAGTGAAATTTTCGTTAAAATATTCATAGGATGGAACAAATTTCTATTCAAGTTCTAATCGTATTTATAAAAATATAATTTTGCCTAAACATCCGCAGTTTATTAATTAACATTAATATTAATAACATTAATATTAATAAACTGCGGATGTTTAGGCAAAATTATATTTTTATAAATACGATTAGAACTCGAATAACGACCTGTGATTGATAAAGTCGAGGAATCCAAAGTTCTCTATTCGTTCGATAGCCTAATCAAAATCGAAGATAGTAGCGCCATGTTTCTAATCGCGCTACGCTGCTGTATCGTTTATTCACGAGCTTTTAATTACTAGGACATGACCAACGCTGCCACGAAATTACTCCATTAGCAAATAAAAGCTGGCTTAGCTTTACGAATTCTACGTGTCTCTAGTTAAAACGCTCGTTGCTTCGACTACAGGAATTCTCGCAACACGCATCAATTTTTCTCTCTTAAGATGCAACGATGGCGATGAATAGATTGATTTTCTTAAATAAAATTCCCAACTATTTCTTTCCTATGTGATCTAATAACGAAGAATATATTTACCTGCACATTGTGAAAAGATGTTTGCATTCGATTGTTACACTTACTCTTCTGTTCCTTCCCGTTCACATCGCTCAATAATACATCTTTCGAAAAGCAGCTAATAGCAATCAAAAATTTCATTATTACACTCAACATAAAGTGTAAACAAAAAATCGTGTTTCGAAAAAATGTCATGAAAAATTCTAGTACGTGTGACTTGACAATTCAATAAAATAATAAAACAATAAAAGTGTAGAAATCGTATGTAGAAATATTCCAGTGGTTGGCATCGTGGTCCATCGCTCGAAGATGAGTGGAATATCCTGAGAAAACGATTTTCCGATTAAAACCATTCGTCATCGTTCTTCGTATTCTTTTTTATTGCGCGGTTTCCAATTTGTATTCGTAAAATGTAGTTGATAAGAGAAACAGGCGATTCAATATTCCACTTCCGAACGCAGATACGTGCATCTGCCCCGACTTTGACAGGGCGTCGATCGATCGAGAATGTCCGCATATTTTCCTATCTCGCCCGTTACCCGCATGATATATCGACCTACGTTGCCCGACGGTGACATCACGCTGAATGTATAAGCTCTGAGAAGCGGCAGTTCCTCCATCCAAATAAAGAATATTCGTTCGATCCGAGTCGCACCCTAGCCAGTTGCATTTTGCTACCCTCAATCGGTTTCGTGACGAGCCATCGATATTTGTCAACCCGTTCCAACCAGATTTATCTTACCTAAGCTGTAAGGATGTTCGAGTATCGAGCTTATCGATGCAATGACGTAAAGTCGCTTTACGGTTCTTGGAAACACAGCGATGAATATTTGCTCGGAAGCTATGGTTATATCACATTGTATATCTCCATGCAATAAGCTATGGTAATATCACATTGTACATCTTTATGGAAATTGCTACTTTTATGAACGAAATTAAATCTTTCGAGACGAATTTTATTTAATGAACGCATTATATTTTTTAATGAGCACATTAATACGATAAAATAGATTACACGTAAGCCCGTAATATGTTTTAACACGTTGACTGTCAGACGAATTTTCCATGGTTTGCCCAATACGCCGACGTGAATTTTTCATTATGCGATGCATATTACGTTGAAATATTGTTCGCAGCAAATAAAATTAGTTATAAAATCATGCTCGGAGCATTTTTCGTGGCGAGGGCCACCGGTGACCCCCACGGCGTTGTAGACAGTTATTACGATTGTCCTTTTTTCAAACGATCGTGCTATGTACTTTTAATATTTGCTGCCTCGCCGGTCACCGGTGGCCTCCACGGCGCTATAGCCAAATCGTGTGCCGATCACCGGTGACCCCCATGGCAGTCAACGCGTTGTTATAATATTAGGTTGTCCGAAATGTTTCTTTAGACGCACAATGTTTTTTTGGTTTATGTTAGTTTATTGAATCATGCACGAACATAATAATAGAAATAGAACGAAATGGAATGCAATAAAATTACCTAATTCAATAAAATAATATAAAACAGAAATTGTTGTTCATCTATTATCAACTTACGGAACGAAAGAAACTCTTCGGACGACCTAATATATTTCATATATTTTGTCGAAAAATGTTGGAATTCCTGAGATTTCCTGGAAAATATTGTCTCAGGTTGTGAACCTTTATGCAAATTCATATTTTGATAGCAGAGATAATCCTCATTTTCTCACCTTAATTTGTCTCTTAGTGTTAAATCGACGTAATGGTGGAAATTCGATACAACGAGAAGCGAAACAAATGAATTTACAAATTCATTGATCGAAAATAAAAAAGAACCTGTTCTCTGTATCCCTTCAAATACAAAATAACGAAATATGCATGCATAGATATTGCTTTTTTTCACTTTATCGAAACGTGTGAAATTAACGGGAAAAAAAGGGATGATTTAATTTTGATATCAATTCTCTTTTTAGTAAAAAGTATCTCTTTCGTTTTAATTTAAAATTCGACGGTGTTTATCGAGAATATTCTTGCGCAATATTCTCTTGTGATTCTTACGGAATTATTCAATTCCTGGAAACATATAGCAGGAAATGTCTGTTGTAACATACTTCGGGGACCTTTTGCCTCGCAATGCAATAAAATTTACCTTAGTTTCTAAAGAGAAAGAAAATAGAATTTATAAGTCGATAACGATTACACAAAAGCAACGAAACTTTCTGATCTTGTAAGATTCCTATTTGATTACTAACGAGATTACTTGCTTCATAAATCGAATATTTTATAATCAATAAACTAAGATGATATTTTCAAGGGAAAATCCTCGAATAGAGAAGCTTCTCAAGAGCCACCAAAAAAGACGAAGCGTCTACGAATGAAAATAAAATTCGAATGAAAAATGATCGTCTTTAATTACACAAAGACAATGAGAAACTTTTCACCCAGATCAGTCATGTGATGTTATCTTTCTCTGTTGCTTCTCTTTCTTTTTTCTTTTTTTCCATTCGAGAACTTTTAATTCTGTTCACCTGGAGACTCAAGTAATTTCGAAAATTTGTTATTCCAAGTTCTTGCGTTAGATAACATCAATCGCCCCTCGGATATCCTGGTAAACTTGTAACAACCATTATCTTATGTTAATTTGGTCGGTCAGTCCTCTGGAAATCTGCTCACAAAACCATTTTCTTTTGTTTATCACAAATTTTATATTGAACGTAGTTATGAATCATTATTGAACGAATGATAATCGATGACTGAGAATATTAAAATAAGCAATCTTGTTCTTTTTAAAACGAAAACAAAAATATTCGTCGTATTCAATGTAGGGATATTGATGAATGCAGCTTTGTCACATCGCAAACGTCAGCAGCAGCGAGTATGCTAAGGAAAAATTCAGGAAGGCACAAAATTTTGCTTTTCGGATGATAGCATTGTTGCAATAATTGGCAAAATACAACATACACGACGAAAATTGCAAGGAAAGAAAGTAGGAAGGAAAATTTTCAATTTTCTCAATTAGTTTGCAGATCGATGAAATCTGCGACTGGCGTTTGAACGTTCTACGTCCACACGAATATTCTCTTATCTCGTTCTTTAGCTCTTTGAAATAGTCAACAGCGTTTTATTTAACGCGCTGTATCGACCAAGATCGGTTGCGAAGAGGTTGCCGATAAGAGACAAACTCTGGCGCAGCTATTCCCAGGAATTCATCCGTAAACTTTTCCACCACAAAGTGGCAACTTTTGGAATATTTGCTCGTGAACCGATAATTTCACCCTTGAATTCTGTCGCTTGTCGACTCAGCCGTATCTCAGTTTTAAATCTTTTTCTTTTTCCCTCTGATGTCTGGATTGAAAGTAGAAATTCAATTTGCCTGGAAATTCTATAAAAATTTCAAGTAGACCTGCGTACCTAACGAAATACAGAATACAGAAAACGATCAGAGGAAACTTTGTCAGGTGCTTCTGTCTCTTTGGCAACTTGTTACTCTTCTTTCCTTCCTTGTCGAGTGTTGCATCGTTTTTAAATATTTACACGCTCTGGAAATTGATATAATCATTGATCATCAAATTGATATAATCCTGTTTCACATTGTAGACATTTTTATATCTATGATTGACTTAGAAGCTACCCGGATCAACACAATTAAATTTATATTAACACGTTGATCGCCCAGCGTGATTCGGCTAAGTTTCCTGCGGGGCCCAAATCCGGCCGCCGGTACGCAGAACGTAAATAGGGCGACAAGCTGGAAGTCATTGTTTATCGTCTTCGATTCATTATACAGAAAAAATTATTTATTTCTGAAAAGGGGAAAGCGATAAGCTTTCCAACTAGAGTATTCCGAAGGATCTTATGGCAGGTATCTCAGATCTTTCATTTAGTCGAGAAGCATACTTGTGAGACGTACATCAGTGATTTTTTCATCCTCAAAATGTTCAGTAAACAGTGTGAAAATATATTTAAAAGTGAGGATAGTAGTGATGAAGGAGTCTACAGCTATCGTTCGAAGTGCCCAAAATCACCCCAAATGTGTTTCGTATGTTTTAACAAATACCATGCGGTATAGAATAATGTAGTATATTATCCAGAATATAAATTAATAAAAAGTATGGTATAATGTGTTTTTAATATTTTTATGTTCTATATCCTAATATATAATATCGTATATTTAATTAACTCGAACAAGAAGAGCGTTACCATACTTTAATTAATACTTTAATAGTGTTAATATTATAAAATTATAATTTGTATAATTTTATATTAATATTAACACATTGTTGATCGACCACGATTAAACTCGTGATGCGCTTTTATCGCATCAGCGTCGTTTTCTCAGTGCGCTGTTGGAGATGATACAGTACAATTGTTGGTCTGCATACCTCGAGCTGTGTCTCTCGCTTGTAAGACCCGTCAAGTTGCGTCCTTTGTTGTAAACAAAATTTCAACGATGACGGAACGTAGCAATGAAGAATCTTTCAATGAATTACACGCCGATGTTTTATCTGATTGTCGGAGCGATTGTGAATCAAATTATGGTGACTTGGAAAATGATACTGTATCAGAAGATAGCGAATCTGGTATTAGGCCAGCAAAATATCATTAAACCTACCTGCATATTGCTATACAATAAGCACGTGAAAGGCGTAGATCGTGCAGATCAGTTTTCGGCGAACAGCAGTATTTTACGAAAAACTTTCAAGTGGTCGAAAAAATTGGCATTCTTTCTGATAAACCGCACCTTGTTCGATGCATATAAAACGTACCGTACCTATCTGCCAAAAAATAAAGCAAGATACAGCAAATTTCTACTGGAAGTAGCTAGAGAATGGATAACCGTGGATTCCAAAGAACGCAGCATTGCACCTGACGCTTCTCGAATTTCTAAAACAGCTCCTTACAACGATGCACCCTTCAGGCTTTCCGGACAACTGAGAAACCACGCGTTAGAAAAAATAGTCACTGGCAGAAAAACAAATCCGACTGGAGCGCGTAGAGTATGCCCTTGAAAAGGAAAACGCAGCGAAACTAGATATATTTGCAAAAACTGTTGCGTACCATGACACGTAGGTGATTGTTACACTATTTTTCATAGGAGAAAGAAATATTAAAAGTTGAATAATAAATAAAATTTATCAAAGTTTATTTATATCGTTTTACTTGCTCATGCAATTACGAAATAATAGCCGGTGGCATGAGATAAATTCTGAGTAAAATTGCCGGTCAACAATGTGTTAAAAGGTACAAATTTTGATGTTACAAATATTATTTTTTAAAACATATGTATGTGAGCTTCCGAGAAGCCAAAACCGATTATCTCAATTTGTTGACAATTTCTCAGTTTCGTTACGTAAGTACACGATTAATGTTCGATACTCAGGAGAAAAAATAAGTTGTTTCTATAATTCAGTTATTGTAAATTCGTATATTGCAAGAAGATTGCACGAATCATAGTAAATTCTATATTAAAAAAAATAGTGTTTGTTTCAACTTACGAAGTTACGTTAATGTGGCTTCTGAGCAGCTTCTATACGCACCTTATATTTTAAGAAGTAATACTTCTAACATCGCATTTTTATATTTTTTAATATATGCAGTCGATCAGTGTGTGTTTCGAGGAACTCAAACGTAGAAAGCTGAAGGGGATCGTATTCTTCAAAAATCTGGATTCCTTGTTTTCAACGCACGTCTCGCGTCGTCAGAAATTGGTCCGAGAGGACCGCAGTTTACTCCATTTGATACGAATAGAGAGGGGGAGAGAGAGGAAGGGACGCGACAGGTTTTCTAAAAAGGTAAAACGGATATTCAAGTGAAATGCTTTATAGGCTGGTGGTCCTTAAATTTACGAAGCTCCGTAGGCGAAGTTTCCAACCTAGAAAATTCAAGGAAAAATAAATTGTACAAATAAAAGTTCCGAAGAAGTGAGAAAAATAAGAGAGAAATAAAAAGTGTCGTTTTTATAGAATTTCTTTAAGTTTACGGCTACATATACACGATTACAATTACGCGTATTACTATGATTACAACTCAAATCGGTAAAGCATTTATTGCACAAATTACAGCGAGTATTGGAACGAGCGTGTTTACGAGGTAATTACCTGGCGTTCATCGAATAATCGCGACCGAGTTATTCGTGTAATAATGCACGCTTAGGATGAATGTTTGAACGTTCGTTTTAAACATGTGAAATATTCATCAGAAGGAAAAGAACGAACTTGAGCGATGGTTGTTGATGCAAGGTAAAAAGGTCTCGTCTATCGTGTAAAGCGGACGTTAAGTAGCCGCGAGTGTACTTTGTCGCTAGCCTTCAGACTGCCAAAAAAGGTAGCACGTTACGCTTTACATATTATTATGTTACTTTGCAGCATTTTGCTTGAAAATTACACTTTGAAGAAATTATTGCAAAGGCGTTATATAAAAATATTCAAGGAACTTGAAACTTTGAAATTGTTTATTAAAGCAGTCGACCTTATCGCGTGAATTTATAGCATATGAGACTTTTGTGCGCCGACATCTTCCCGTACAATGGGATTGAAAAGCTTTCCCTAATCCAGCGATATCTTTCCATCTACAGGTGACGACTTTCAGCGTTGAACAACTGGGCGTTCGTCCTGCGGGAGACAAAGACCAGAAGTAAGGATGGCCTTTCACTGGGATAAGCTCTCACCGGCAGAATTTCAACAGCTCCAGGATTTAGCAGTTTGTAAGTAAAAAGTGAAACAGACGGCTGGTTGCGAGTTTAGCAAACTTTGTTACCGAAGCGACTCTGGTCAAGATCTCGTCATTTGTGCAATGAGTTTGCACTGATACAGTTTTTTCATCTTTCAAGCGAACGAAAAATGTTACTTTGTTTGCTCATTCGCGTTGTGTGCATGAAAAGAGTTGTTTGTATTTAGACGGATGCGAATCTTAGGAAGATTAAGGGTGTGGCGAAAGAATGGCAATCGAGAACCCAAGTGAAGATTTCGAACGTTACATGAACATTGTACGAACCTCGTAAAAAGAGGTAAAAGAACAATGAGACGATTGAAAATATTGCAATAATTCAGCTTTGAAATACAAGAAGAAGTTAAGTTCAAGATTCTGGAATGAATTCGGATTTCTAAATTGATCTCATACTTTTCAGTAATTCCTTTCAACCTGCCGATGAGATTAAATGATTAAAAAGAACAGCGAAAATTATGCAACAATCTAATATCTTATGAAATAAAAATATTTTTTAACTTAATACGTAAAATGTACTTGCAAAAACGATTGGAACGCATAAACGCGTCTAATAAAGTGAATCTCGAGGATGTCAACTGAAAGTCATGAAATGTCGGGTTCATTGTTTATGGAATTATGGAAATTCACGCGACATCGGCTGGAAGGAAGCGGAATTTATTCCGACCGCGTTGCACGACACGTTTGTCTTCAGAATTTTTAAATTTCGAAACTGCATTTTTCTTTTGTAAGCCAAACGAAATTACCTAGTACCTTTTACGTTATTTCATTGACATCATAAACCACATTGCGTTCATTATTCACTTTAAAGAAAACTGCGCTTAAGTAGTACGTATCTGTTTGCTTGACCATAGTTAACCATTTCTACCGTATCCGGTTACATCGAACTCAAATGTTTCGCGGACGATTCGTTAAAAATCTAATAATCGTTTATTATTTTATTATTAATTATTTTAGTATTTTGCTAATTTAAATAGTCATCGATGCAATGCTTCGTGCAAGAAAGACAGAGAATATTTCTACGTAAAAAAATAATTGTATCTGTCGAAGTAACTACTTCAAGAAAAACTTATCTACTTATCTTTATTTATGTACATCCGTGACTTGGAGACTGCTATTACACAAAAATATTCTAAATAAGGAAAGGTCCATATTATTGTGCCCTTGAATATACATTATGTTTTGGGTTGCAAGGTCTAGGAACACAGGAACTAATAAACAGATTTCTATTTATGTTCCTTGTAGCCTCTAGCTAAAGCTATAAGATCAACTTCTTTGTTGATGTTTTGCTACAAATATATGAACGTACTCCCTATCGATTCCATTGTGTATAGTAACACTAAGAGAATAAGGATATGAATCGGCATAAACTTATACATTATACTGTAGTAACGTAAACAATTATGGTTTACTTACAATGAATGGATTGTACAGATGTTGATTAAACAGGAAACGATGATTGTTTAACGTGAACTAATCACAATGACGTACTATAATTTAGACAACTCAATAGTTAATTTGCAACTCTCGTCACCACGGATACAACGCTCTCTCTTTCTCACGCTGACCACACTCTCTCGACAATATTGGCAACACTATCTCGACAACACAACTCGCACTCCCTGACTTCTCGATTCACACTCTCTGGCTTCTCCACTGACACTCACTGTTAATTCGTCTTTCTCCCTTAGCATCCCTTTGTTTTTTCTTAAGCCCACCACGCACGTGTTCCGCATCTGCTCTTGGCCAGGGTCGTGTCACGTAAACTTGAGGGTTATACGATGAAAATAAGATGGCTGAGCCGTAATATAACCATTAACTTTGTTTCTTTTTTATTAAACTTTATTTTTCACTTAATATTCTCACTTGGCTACAAGTACGCGATTGGTTTGAGAAACCGGTAAAGATATGTTGACTATTCTAAGGATACAGAATAAGTGAAGTTTTACTGACGATACTGTGTCTGAGGAAAGCCAGGGGTGTCTAAGGACACGAGACCATCGGATTTGTTGATGACAATTTTGATTAGGAAAGTGAGGCCAGTAGACACCGCTTTCGATTGGATAATAAGAAGGTTGGTGGACCAGCGAGGGTTTTAGTCGCCCTCGAGAGAAAGTTGCTAATGGAAAATACAGAACGTGAGGAAAACTAACTTTCCCGTGTCGACCCTTAGCAACCAATAAACGTAAAAGAAACCTGAAACAAAAGATACTTGTTTGGTCTGAAGAATCTTGACTATGAAAATGCCAAGACCCATGGTGGGTCCTCAAGACTATTCAGGATGCGCGCCAAGGATGTTCAGACATCTGGCTGCCATCTTGCCTGCGTGTGGCCTGGTTTCTGATGTGGATTGATGTTACAGTCACGTAGTCCTTTTCCACGAAACTATTCGATTGAAGGACCGACGACATATTGATGGGCCTGTCGACACTTTGGCTTTCTCGCGACGTTGTTTATGGTTCAGCCAATATCTTCTAGGCCTTTTGTCCACGATACTACAATACTTATACTTATACCTTTATTTTAATATACTTTTCTATTACAAATTCATCCACTCGTTCTTCGATCAGTCAATCTCAACGGTATTTAAAAAGTGAACGATTTGTGTAACAAGTGGAAAATTAAAAAAGAAAAATTCCGATTGCTATCCAATATCCTGAACACAGATTTCCCATTTTTGAGAAGAGCAACAGCCAATTTCCCGATTTTGGTGCGGAAACGTGAGTTTCCGAACGGGGCCGTTAATCATGCGAAACGTTGGTGCACGATCCATCATAGTTCTTGTCAATCGCCTCGAAAATACCGACTACCTAAAAATATCTTGCTCGTTAAGTGCACTATACATCGATGTTTGGTAGATTAGACCAATGGTCTGCTATTATCAGTCAATTTATCGGTGTTGTTTCCTCTGCAAACAACTGAATCCCAGATGTCCGATCGATCGTCTTTCTATTCTATAGCTCTTGTGCTTTTTCCTTCTTCCTTGCGGCCAGACCTGGCCAATAAACCGAGCGAAAACGCGCCTTTATCCCTTGTCGTCCCTTTTTTCTCTATGCCTGGCTATTCGTTCGAAAGCTCAGCCTCTACTCCACGAACCAAGTAATATTGCGTCGATATCGTTTTAATTGCCAACGCCAGAACCACCACGAACTGTTGACATTCGTCCCGGTGAAGTTTGTTCATTGGCTGGATCAAGCATCCTATCGATAAAGACCAGTTTGCGGTAAGAAGCATAGTCGAAGAAATTGGTATACGAATACAGTCAGGAATAAAAATAAGTGGATAGGGAGTGGAAGTAGGTATTATTATGTAACACAGTTTAACACGTTGACTGCCAAACGAATTTTCCATGATTTGCCCGAGGCGCCGACGTGAACTTTTCATTATGCGATGCACATTACGTTGAAATATTATTTGCAGCAAATAAAATGAGTTATAAAATCATGCTCGAAGCATTTTTCGTGGTGAGGGCCACCGGTCACCCCCACGGCGTTGTAGACAATTATTACGATTGTCCTGTTTTCAAACGATCGTGCTATGTACTTTTAATATTTGCTGCGTCGCTGGTCACCGGTGACCCCCGTGGCAGTCAACGTGTTAATCGAGCCGGTATTAGTGATATATACGTAACTTTTATTTATTATATATCCGTATAATATATCAATTATTGGATAAATAATTGAAATTAATATTTACATTTACTTGGAAAGAAACTATGTTTAACGAAACTTCATTGATATTTATTTCCACTGCCTGTCCATTTGACTGTAATTGGTGAAATAGATATACAGACAAGCGTTCGCCTAAATTCCAATACGTTTCTTTCGCCTAAATTCAAATGACCCAGCCTCGCTATTTCTCAGTATGGATTGGGCTGGCAACTAAGTGATTGGGGATTTTGTCATTAGATGGTATTGACAAAATCCGCAATCACTTAATTGTCATCCCAATACTCGGTTTTAGTTTGTCGAGCTGGGTGTAACCTAAATTCTATACCTTTTTCCTTTGCTTTGGCCAGATCTATTATTTTTCTTTCTGGTGGAACTGGCAAAATCTCTACTTGTTCTGTCTGAATTTAAGCAGATACGTACTATGGTGGTAAAGTGGTAAAATCCATACAATATCATTGGTTAGGTTGTATCAGCAATTATATGATGCACACCGTGAGTTAATCGTTTCAAATGGATTTAAGTGTTAAGTAGTACAAGACACTGAAGCTCAGCGAAATGTATACTGTACGGTACCGTTGTATTCGTTTGCGGAAAGTTCCCGGCGTGTGATTTTTTCCTTTAGCTGTTAATTACAATGATCGTGGAATCGTCGCAGAGAACACGACAGGTCGTCCGGAAAGTTTCTTTCGTTTTATAAGGAAATAACGGATGCACAATTTTTTTCGTTTTATATTATTTTATCGAATGTATTTTGTTCTATCAAGATAAAGATCACAACGTTTGACAGGTTTCATGTTTGTATAAAGGATCAGATCCGCAGACTAAAAAGAAAATACCCATTAGATCGAAGCATTAGATTCAACTAAAATCGAACATACTATAAACTTTTATAATATAATTATAATTTTACAGTGGCACGCCAGAAGAAGTTACTTATAATTCTCAATGAGAATTGATTGTAAATAAACTACCACATAAAAGAAAAAGTATGTTTGTATAAAGATGCATCGTTGTAAAAGAAAGACACTTTTCGAACAACCTAACATATAAAGAAAGTGCAGCGTTTTTGGAAATTATCGGTAATCTGAAATACCAAAGTATCTAAAAAATTAGTAACGTCATCTGATCTACAACATCACAAATAATAGAGGTGAATGACCTGTGAACTTTTGAATTTTGAAATTTTCGATTCTATTTGCAGGGTAAAGAATATCAATTTGCGAATGGTTTTCAGTAATTATTTCGTTATAGTGACGATTAGAATATGTCAAAACTTTATACTAAATCGTTTAATCTACTCGTTTATATATTAATTCTATGGTTTCATGTCAATTTTGCGAATATTTCGTGGGTACAAAGTGTGACGTGGAATTTTAAATTTTTATGTGACATTGCTAATTCAGAATTAGACAGAAGATAAACTTATCGAGAAAGATGCTATGTATCTCTTTTACAACGTGAACTACAGCGAAGGCAAGAGAGGAGAAACGCGGTTGCAGTGCTTCATGAGTGAAATGTGACTGCATTGTATTAAATATGTTATGACTGCGGAAAATTACACGTCTAACTACTACAAGCAAATTTTAAGACATAAGATTGATATTTATATATGATATTGATATTTATAATTATTCCTATCCTATGAATTTTCTACTCGATTAGATCCTAAGAGGAAATAATTTTATTATTTACTTGTTTTTTATTTTTATATTACAAAAACCATTACTTTTCTCTTTTTTTTATATCGAAGATTCATATACTTTTTGTTTTCCATTATTATTAAAAGTTTGGAATATAAAAGTTTATTAGTTTCTTTATGATATTGCGCATTTTTTTTCTTGGCATCCTGTGCTGTAATTGTTTATTCTTCTTAAACAAACTGGTATTCCAAATACGATGCACTTGCTGTAGATATTCATAAACAAATACCTATATCATTTACAGTAATACGATATCCACTGACATAGTTGTACCTGAGTATTACAGGATATTTTTTGCCCTTGTCGTTATCGTTATCAGTCAATAATAGAGAAACAGGCGAAAAAATGAGGTTGTGTAGAAGAAATATCGTAAAAGATATCGTGTGAAATTAAAAAGTGATATCAGTTTCAAGATGAAGAAAAGAAGGAAAGTATCTCTTATTTATCGTTAGAGACCTATTTGCCAAAAAATAAAACAAGATACAGCAAATTTCTACTGGAAGTAGCTAGAGAATGGATAACCGTGGATTCCAAAGAACGCAGCATTGCACCTGACGCTTCTCGAATTTCTAAAACAGCTTCTTATAACGATGCGCCCTTCAGGCTTTCCGGACAACTGAGAAACCACGCGTTAGAAAAAATAGTCACTGGCAGAAAAACAAATCCGACTGGAGCGCGTAGAGTATGCCCTTGAAAAGGAAAACGCAGCGAAACTAGATATATTTGCAAAAACTGTTGCGTACCATGACACGTAGGTGACTGTTACACTGTTTATCATAGGAAAAAGAAATATTAAAAGTTGAATAATAAATAAAATTTATCAAAGTTTATTTATATCGTTTAACTTGCTCATGCAATTACGAAATAATAGCCGGTAGCATGAGATAAATTCTCAGTAAAATTGCCGGTCAACAATGTGTTAAAAGGTACAAATTACACTGCACTTTCTGTATATATTCATGAAGAAATACCTATATCATTTACAGTAACACGATATCCACTGACATAGTTGTACCTGAGTATTACAGGATACTTTTTGTCCTTATCGTTATCAGTCAATAGTAGAGAAAAAGGCGAAAAAATGAGGTTGTGTAGAAGAAAAATCGTAAAAGATATCGTGTGAAATTAAAAAGTGATATCAGTTTCAAGATGAAGAAAAGAAGGAAAGTATCTCTTATTTATCGTTGGAGATCAGTGTCGAATGAATCATTTAGGACTTGTATACTGCCACTGACTATGTATACGTTACACGAACAAGCAAGTAGTTTAGCTATTTTTGAAGCTACAAGCAACGTGTGTTTTCATCAGGAAATTCGATCGTTTCGTTAATTCGCGACTGAGAAAAAGTGTATCTTTTGAAATTTCGTAAGCTAAAATTTTTTTTTTTGTTATCGTTAGGTATTAATTATTATTGTTGTTTAATAGGGTGGCAATTTCTTTGTTTTTCCTTTTTATTAAATTTGTAAAATTGTAAAATTTTCGTAGATACGAGGTCGAACGTAATTTCATTGTAGATTCTAAGCAGAGGACACAATGCGCTTCAGCCATTGCATTGCTACTCTCGAAATTGTATTTTCTGTTCCGGTAAACAGAAAGCCACCGGTACTGCGTACAGCAAGTCACAGTTGCTTTTAACTTCATTGTTTCAGATTCTGCGCGAAAGCTACAGGATGTCCTCACCGAATTCTGCGGATCAAACACAACGCCCAGCGGTGCGCCGAAATATCATCCAGATGGTGTAAGTTGAGTCGAAATTCTCTATTAATTATACTGTCGAACGTTCTTCTCGTTCAATTTGAAATTTACTCTCGTTCTTTAATAATTGTTATAGTCTTATCGCGCACTCGTCTGCGTTTCTTTCTGACTTTACCAATTTGAATGGAAAATTAAATTATTACCGTGTAGGAGAATTATTTTGAGTTAATTCGTAGGAAAATATCATTTTTACAAATAAAAGCGTAACCATTGGTATAGTTCCTCTAAAACATCAAAGTAATTTCCACATAACTCTTATAAGAATTTACGTTATTTATAGCAAATATGATTAATAATCAACGATAAAATTTAACAAATATAATTTATTAAATATAATTATGGAACATTTCATATATACCAAACTAATATATATGAAATATTGTGAAGGATTCATTGGCAGTGGGAAAGTGCATTTTCTTTGACGAGTAGAAGAAACGATGCATAACGTCAATATTTGCCTAAAGAATTCTATCGTGAATCATTCAATGTCTTACAAGTATACAATAGCGTAATGTATATCAGCATAAAGATTTCTCTATTAGAGTTTCCTTTTATTTACAACTTATAATATTACCATATCAATTTTTCTACCAAAGCTTTTAAAATCACGTTAGCTGTAAAATATTTTCTCGACGATTCGGCCAAGTATCAAGATGCTATCAGGGTGTCATTTGAACATGAGAATAAAATACTCGTCAGAAAAAAACGATACGACTAACGATGACGGAGAAAAATAAAGAAACGTTGTTGAAAATGTCAAGCGGTTCTCATTAATTCTTGGTGAGCTTCACGCGAGGAAAATACGGACCAACTTAATCTTTAGCTTTACTATTCTTAGTTGCGTGAATGAAATACTCTCGGAGGATGGACGATATTCATGAAACGTGCGCGTTTTTAAAAAAGAAACAGAGAAAATAATTGGATGAATCAACGTCATCGCAATAGCACGAAAATTCAGCAAAGTGGTAAACGGTCGAGTAATACGCTGCGTGCTTGAAAGCTTTAATTCCGAGAGCACGACGTAATTTCATTACAATCTTCTTTTTTTTTTACATTTTTTCGTACAATCGTTGAAACTAGTCGCGTGTCGACTAAATTTCCACCGATACACGAAATAATGCATTCGCAATCTGCATTTTGCCTCCGCTTCGTCGACCTCGGAATTCATGCGAAATAAAACGATCAGAATGCAGGCGGATAATAGCGTAACCAAATAATCGTTGCAATTCTCTAGTAAACGTCTCTGAATCACGTTCGAACATAATTACGCAATGATTATTTTATTTCTGATTCTTCGTATATTTGTCTAGTTATTTTCTCTTTGGATATATAGAGGACTTGTGTAGAGGATGTTTGACCGTGAGATTTATTGGACGAGATTGCTCGTTCTTGAAGCCGTCGAATATATTTAAAAATAATTCACTAAATTAGTATACAGACAATATTCGCTGAAACGCTCGTACAGTGTATAAGTAGCAAAATAAGAACGCTGATAAATACTCGATAAATGCTCGATAGATACTCGTAGATACTGATCGACAACTGTTAGATAACTGGTTGATAACTGATTCGCAGGACTAATGGATAGCTCGCCTCCTTACGATCGCGTTCGTTTATTTATACTGGTCGGGGAAGAGTCGGAAAATTCAAATTCGTCTTTGTTCGACGGTTGCACGTAGCGGCCACATTATTTTGCCCGAAGTTTATTTATTCTTACATTACGTGTATTCTAACAATCCTGATACTCCGAGGCAAAACAACAACATTATTTGAATTATCTTTTAACTCACGTGCCGCTACAGATATAATATATATGTCGGAGATGAAAGGACACCGGAGCCTTTCCTTTGGAATTTTGGGAAAATCCTCTGATACTTTAGCCTAGATTCTATCATAGCCGTAATTAAGCAATCGTTGTCATTCGATCCGATTGTATCTGTTCGAGATTCGTGATAATGGGATTGGGCTCGAGGTGACACAACTGGTCGCCGAACGTAGCCACGGTCACGGGATGGACGTTTTGCCTGACGGAGGTGTGCAGTGGTCGTATGGTTCTCCTTAGAAACGTGGTTGTGGCGGCATACGGCCTCGAGAACGGGCCTAGCCACGTGTGATTTTGTCTCGGAGATGTCCATGTAATGGGACACACGTTGTATTAATAATCAAACTCCAGGCAGAAACTGCCTAGCAACGGCGATTGGAACTTTCTCTATGCTTCCAATCAGTATATAACGAACGAACGCAATCGTAAAGGGAGGAAAATTTTCATCGGTCTATTCTTTGTGCGATCGAAAGTTACACATCGAGCAGTATATACCGAGCGTCCCAGCAAACGTATTTTGTGCTTCAAGATATTCTACGTTTAGTAAAGAGTTATCCCGTTGACCGTGGATTCGTTATTGAACCCGCGAACATTGTCGATAGCATCTGGCGTGTCTAAACATCACGATTACTCGTCAAACTTTGTAAAAAGTCACATTTATACCTGTAAATGTAATCTCTGTTGTACAAAACGATGGCTAATTCGAACGAAGAATTGTTACGCGCCCTCAATTCCAACGATAATTCGACATATATAAGCAAAAGATATATATATATATATATATATATATATATATATATATATATATATATATATATATATATACTCAATCAATTAGAAATGTTAGATATCGATAATAATTGACTTTATCTTCATATGTAGAGTTTCGAGGAAAAAGTTTTCTAATCAAACAAAATTCCAAGGCGAGTTTCTTTCCAAATTCTTCTATTCTATACGTTGCAATTTCAAACTTTTAGAAGGGAGAAAAATTATTTTGCTTCGATTATTGATAGCAACATATTTTTCGTATAATTTTGTAAAGAAATGCAAAATACACTGAAATTTAAGAGCAATCTTACCGAGGACAAATAACTTGAGTAAATTACACTTCAATAGTATAGTAAAATAATACAGTTTGGTTAACTAATCGTCAAGAGTGAATATTTTTTTTAACGATAACACTCTTGTCGATACGAAAAATAAAACGAATTTGGATCCCTGTTGGACCAAACGACGCACGTTCGAGTGTGATAGCGTCGATTTGGGGGCGAAACCGTGAACAGTGTGTACGAAAACACAAGTACATGTACGTAAAGCACATCGTGCGGTATAAACTCGCAATAACTCGCACCTGTTCCCGTGGATCCAGACATATTCCCACTGTAATAGCTACAGGAATAGTTTCGGATTTTATGGGACGCGTGTTTCCTCGTTGCATACTAACACGTTCTAACCCTTTGCGTGTAGTTCACATATACAGTTATATCGATTGCATATGTGTCATTGTATTAAAAGCGGTTGTACTCTATGAAATGTGGCATCAAGTCACAGCAAGACCGGTGACTTTACCTTTTACGGCCACGAGATTTTCCATCAAAGGTAACGATTATACCTTATCCGCCAGCTTTATATATTGCTTCGTTCTAGACGCGCATAGCTTAGCACATGTCAGTGAATAATATGGAATATATTGTAGCATGTCTGGGAATAAATTTCATATGTAAAATTAAAGAAGAAGACCTGAGACATGTAATAGAAAAATGTGAAATAACGGGAGGACCAAAAGACATGGAAAAAACACTGAATGAGACTGGAGAAGGATTAACAGAATTAAAAGCAATAATAGAGAAGAGAAGGGCAATACAAGACGGGGAGGAAAGACAAGAAGGTAGCACAGCAAGGAGGCAAAAGACCAAAAGTGTGTAGTCATAAGTTGCGATAGTTTTAGTCATTAGTTTTTTAGCCGTTTGAGATAAATTTAAGAGAGTGCAATACAATGGAATAGATAAGAGGGGAGGTAGATATATAAGGAGGAAAATAAGAGATGTAAAACTGAAAGTTCGTCCAAAGCCGAAAGGAACGGACTAAATAATAATAAATAAAATACTATATTAGCTATATGGTGGCTATATGTAAATAAATCATCATTGTTTAGGAAATTCATTATTAGTTCAATTTAGTTCAAAAGGAGTGATTGTCCGTTTACTCGAAGATTTAAATTTTGTAATCCTGTATATTCTAAGAATTCTTTAAACACTCGATCGATACGACAACAATGAATGAGAATTTTGAAATCTAAAATGAACGAATGTGCAATTTTCGAAATCCAGTGTTATGTTTCGAAGAGAAAATGATTGTAAATGTCTGCGAATTTGTTTGTACAATAGCTGTTTTTTCACTTTTCGATTTTATATCGGTAAAAGAAAGACAAAAATCTTACGCATTATCAGTAGAGCATAGACGGTTCAGAATACGAATAAAAAAGTTTAAACCTTTGTCTAAATTGTTTAAAAATATTTTGAATGAATTATTAGTAAATATTCTGTTGTATCTGCTTATTAAATCCACAAAGTTTTGTAAAAAAGTCAACACAATTAATCTTACGTCAATCAAAAGGCAGCTTTGACGGCATATTGAATTTTAAAATTATCTACTCCGCTATAAGACACGAAAAATATGACTCATCGAGTCTTCCTTCGTGGTCTTCGAATAGTTTCGTTAAAAATTCACTTCGTTGATCTTAGCTGCTAAGGTTACGCTAAATCCTGTAGACATTTCGCTTTCAAAACGAATGTTTCTACTCTAATACGTAGCCGGTTGTACGGTAAACGCGCAACAGAAAGATGTCACGATGTTATCCATTTTGTTGCTAGATTTTAAATCGTCGATGTTTGCTAAACAACTTGTCACTCTCTACTTGTATCTTTTTATTCAGAAATGTGATATCTGAGCCTCTGTGGCAACGTAACTTTAAACTCTTGACTGTCGTCTGGAATTTAACCACCGTGCTACGTGAAATATTCAGCCGTGAATACTCGAGTAATATGATCTGCAACAACTATGAAATTAACATAATCAACACGTGGAAAACTTTAGAGCAAGTAAATAAGCTAATCCATCTGTATGAAAAGAATCAGGAGAATCATCATATTTTTATTGGTAAATTTAAATATTACATGTAAAATATAAAATTATTTTTAATTTATTGGTAAAATTGGTGTTATTTTATTATTAAGGTTGTTATAATGATTATAAAAATATTATAAATCGTAATATAATTATATTGAGATTATAAATATTGTTAATACTATAAATATATCTATGTTTACCGCGATTTTTCATAAAATAGGAAAATAAAGTTACGACTTAATTACTTGTGGAACTATAGACGATGTTATGGTGTTAATTATGGAGGTTCTAAATTCAAATTCTCGAAATCCTGATCTACGCTATTATCATTTGCAACCTGCCATATCTTTGAACTTGAATCTTTGAATCTCTGAAACGGTTTACTTTTAATTAAATATCTTTGACACCAATTTTGATCGAAACTAAGAAATCAACAAAATGGACTGGTCACGTTTACCTCCCAAACTCCAGTAACATAAATATAAAATATCATTGATATCAATTGACGAAGGTTATAACAGAGGATAGTTTCAATGTTTGTCAAGACATAACGTTAATAATAATCGGTTATTAGGGGGATTTACGATGACAGTCTCGGACGCAATGATAAAACTATGAGAATAAGGGTTGTTATCGTAGTCGAAGCGATAGCTGATAATGTTCCTTGACTGATGGATTGTCGAGTGGCGCATCAACCACGGGGGAAGCCGTGAAAGGCGAGTATACATCGTTATCCGGTACCAGGATAACGATCCTTTATATCGAGCTAGCTTACACTTCTATATTTATTTCCCCTTCACGATTACGTCGCCAGCACCCTGAGCAAATATTACGCAAGAGATTCCTTCATATCGACATCTTCTTTTCTTTCTTCTCTCTTATCCGTTTTCATTAATTAACACTACAACTACCGATAATTAACACGAAGCTATTCCTACCAAAACCAGTCAAAATGACTGGTCTTTAAAATATACGTAATGATAGAATATTTTTATATTTATTTATTTATTATTTTCTTACAGAAGCAATTCCATTTTATGTAGTACATTTTTGGTATTTTTAATCCATCTGGGACGATGATCCACTTAAAATAGGGTTGACATATTTATAAAATTGTAGAACCAGTAATTTTGACCGCTGTGGTATTGCTAGCGTTAGCATCCAGCGATCTAGCGATCGATCAGGAATTTTCCTGATAACTGATATCATCGTATCGAATGATACGCGGTAAAAATTTGAAAAACGTATGGCAAGTTGTAGAAAACGAGGAATCTGGTTAATTGGGATTCGATAAACAGATTGCAGGACCCTTTTACACTTTGACAAGTACCGATCATTTTGACTGGTATTGATGTAAGTAGCCTTGATACAAATTTATTTTTAGTTTGAATACATAAAAAGCAAAATAGAATTCACTATATTATTCTTTTAAATGCCGTTGCGAAAGTCATTACATCATGAAGTAGGAATTTTAAAATAAAATTGCAAAACCAGTGAATTTGGCTGGTGTGGTGGTTCAAGCGTTAATTCTCTTCTCGTCCATTTTACCATCGACGAGTTTATTCTCCCATAATGCAAAGATAATCTGTCTACTTAAACGATCCTCTCTTTTCGCATTTTTCATTCGTCTAGCACAGGATTTGTGTGCTTCACGTAAGTACAATTTGTGTCGTTTTCGTTCTATTACGTGGATTACACGCACACTGCAGAATGACACACATGGATATAAATAGCAAGGGAGATTCTTTGATCGAGCGAAATTACTGGCTCGCTCTTATCCACGAAACTCACCCAGTGAGAAAGAGGTCCATCAGGACCATCTTGGCCTCAGAGGAAATAACATCCAGTTGAACTAACTAAGCGATCAACGATGTAATTCGAACCTTCTTGCTCGCCGATAATCACTAAATTCTTTGCGATAAGGTGACAGATAAAGAGAGTGAAAGAGGGTAGAAAATAATTTTCAGTAATTAATCTCTTTATAAGACACTCGAGTTGTACGGAAACTTGAAACAATTTAATGAAATTAATGTTCGTTTACATAGGACCGTAAAGTGTATAGTTTCAAACAAATGGCGCCGCTACAGATTCTATTAGTCTTCGTTTAACAAATGTTCCTTACCAGATACGATGTTGGCAAAAAAATTTACGTTATTTAAATAAAAATTTGATTGCGTTTTTCTTTTAGAGTTTTATATAATGGCAGATTGTATTTCATTCCTTACTATTCTTCACTGAATGTTAAAAAAGATAGAAATATCAAAAAATAATTCGAAACCAAAGTTTCGTATGAAAAAAATGTTATTCTATGTTTTCGATTTATTACATTTTCATTTAGAATCACATACTTCCTGGTTGTACGTCAGTTATAAAATGATCATCCAAGCTTTCTAGGTCGAGAAAATTGAACATATCCTCTAGGAACAAATATTTTTCAAATTAATCTTATTTTACATTAAAATTGTATTGTTAATTATTTACGAATTTGTAACGCTGAGATAGCAATCGATAAATAATTAAATTCTGCAGTAAAACACGAGTTAATTCTCAAAGGTTCCATTTAAATGAAGAACAGTATTCCTATAAATTCCTGGACGAAACACCAGAGACAGAGGGAAAGACATAGAGATGCGCTGTTAGTAACATGGCAGGACGCTTTCGTCCTTTCTGCCGGATCACTAGTCGTGAGTTATAATTGAACATGCCAGACATGGTTAACTATTCCGTGTCGGTCACGATCGACCTCAAATCTCCACTTTGCCCACTACTGAGAGAATTCAATTTGCTCTGTCACGCCTCTTCCTCTAATATATGCTATTAATTATGCACGCTAGAATTAGGATATTCACCGCCAATAGTATGCATTAAGAAGTTCAATTTGCACTGTATACAGATTTACCCATGAATCGAGATTTCCGCGGGAAATCTCACTGTCCGTGAATCTAACGTTAATTCGAGAAATTCTGATTAGAATCATCAAGCAGAATTAATTACTTAACGAAACAAAATTATTATGGTAAATAGAAGAAAATCTTTCGGGTGATTTATTTCGAAGCTTGAAAATTATTAAAATGGTTTTTAATTAACGTTAGAATTACTGACGCTATGGTACAAAATTTGTTTAAAAAAAAAAAAAAAAAGAAAGAAATTGAGAGGAATACAAAATACAGCGTAAAGCAGAATAGAAATTTTTGTCCATATACAGGGTGGGTCGACTAAGTGAGATCATCTAAATATTTGCATTATTTTTTTGTCGCATAAAAAAAGTTTCTCGGGAGAAAATTACACTGCTTCATGTGGCACATGTAATACTAGAAATAGCTTTTTTGATTACTTTTTTACGAGACCTCGAGATTAATGATATTTTTTGTAGATGATCTGCTGCCTTATCGCTTGCAATAGGAATTAATGTTTATGTTTGGATACGAACGTGAAGAATCAGTGCGCTGTGTAATCCGAGAAATGCCGCGTGCATCGAGCTATCGCGTAAAATTTGAATGCATTCAGACGTAAATATCTGGAAACAATGATTCGAATGTTCCAGTAGATCTTTAAACACTTTTACACATTCTTCGAAAATATCCAAAAATAAACATAGGGTTATCGATAAAAAAATATCGGTAACCTCGAGATCTCACAAAAAATAATCACAAAGTAGACTTATTTGCAGTATTACACGTGCTCCTTGAAATAGTGCAACTTTATCTTGCAAAGCTTTTTTATACGACAACAAATGATGCAGATATTTACGTGATTGTATTTATCTGATTGATCCTGTACGTTAAAAGATCACTAAAAAATCCCGAAATTATTAAAAATACTTGGAAATTTACCATTGCAAATTTATAAAATTTCTATGAAATATTACAAATTTTTACTTAATAATAAGTCCAATTTTTCCAAGTATGAGAGAGGCAGGGACCTCAATATTTTCCACATTTTACATACCACGAAGTTTGCACTTCGAAACAGTTTCTGCAATAATGAAAACATCTCGTTGTTGTAAGAAATTACTAAAAACGAGTTCAATACAGTCACGTTTACACCACGTTCTGTAAATTCGAACTCGCGTGCTTTTACTTCGACGTTCGTCCACGCTACCAATTGTACAAAAAATAATCGAGTACCCTCGATGTCGCAGCCGTGACGAAGGTCAAAGCGCGCTAACCTGTGCGCTAGCGAGGAACAGGGCATAGCGTTCGACAGCCTCAAGTGGCTTCGCTATCTCTTGCTAAAACCGAAGCAAACGGAACCCGGACAATCAATTGCTACAAACGTTCGAAACTTTTCGAAGCTTCGCGTTTTCAGGCGTCTCAATCGCAAAACATCGGCACCGCTAACGCACACCAAACGGATGACGGCTTACCACTGACTGCCACGTTGGTCATTGATGACCGGAGCTCTTCAACTTCTCACAATTGTAAAAATTGAATGAAAATTGACAGGTAGGGCATTTTGAATATAACCGATAAATAGAAGATACTTTGAAATAAAAAGTGCCCCATTGAACAATTAAACATTTTTGTTAGAACATCGATAAAAAAATGAGAACAAATGTTGCATCTAACGGTGCACTGTGTTAAAACGCTTTAAACATAAATGTGGTTCATCGATACAATCTGGACGATAGGTGGTCACCTTTTTGATCCGATTCTTGGCAATTTTTGATCCTAACTGTTTAACATTTTTTTTATAGCACTCTCTGTAAAATTTCCGTGTCAGATACGCTTGCCCTTCTTTCTTCTGCATTTCGTGTCGCGATCTTTGTCGAACAAGTATATTTGACGGCTCTGGTGAACGGCACTGTGTAAGGCGCATTGCGAGTGCCATTCTAAAAGCTGATACCTTGATTTTTGTTTTCGTTGCTTCTTTATAGAGTATCATCGCGTTTGAAATTGATGTATTTAACGATAACTCTAAAGCTAATTTTCTATACCACTTGAGGGTTCTTCTATGTGGTGTAGAATATGCTATCATTCGATCCGTTAAATCTACAGCACATTTTCCTCTGTTGTAATCTACCACTACCATTGGTTTATCACAAACATAATTTTTTTCACGGATCTCTACCATTTCAGCCGAATGTTTCGTCGAAATCATACAAATGTCACGCTTGTCTCTCCACCTTACTATTATATCTAGAATGAGCAAATACTCTTTACTAATATCTTCTACACGTATCGGCAATATATTCTGGACGTTTTGCTTACGACAAATTAACGAATGCGAATGGTTTGTTGAAACAAACGAAGCCTTGTTACAATATGTCGCTATCGACTGTTACCAAGGCGCCACGGTGGTCACCCGTGACCACCAATAAGATAAACGGTCCATTGGGGAAGAATGTTGTCTTACATCGTCAATTTATTATTATTTTGCCATTATATGCTTTGAATAATAAAAATACTCCCGTGGCGTCCTGAGCGAAACATGCGATTTCTGCATAACAGTGAAAATGTTAATTTATGTTAAGTGTTTGACGCTTCCTCTTTCCCATAACAGAAGGTGACGAAGGACAAGCTTCACATTTTCTTACACTATCAAGAAAATATATCAATGATTGTTTTAAAAATCGACCAACGTGAGCTCGTTAGAAGAGTAGAATAACGAATCTTCTTTCGACCCATGTAATACTTTTTACATAATATTTACAAAGAATTGACGAGTCAAGTGATAGAATGAAAAACAAAAATAAATAATTACAGAAATGAACATGTATAACATTCATACTTTGTATAATTACAGCTTTTAGTATGGACAAAATTTCTGTTCCAGAATCTAACTTTATCTACCGTTATATCAAATGAAAAATTTGGTCACTCATAATTCCTTTATATCCGCGCAGTTAATCTTTGCAGAAATATTGCATCCATGATCTTGCGTCACGGATCGTAGTTTCCACTCCAGATACATAATCCAAATATTTCGCATTTAGTTGGGGCTTCGTGACCGTTTGAACGAGCGCAGCGGGTTGCTCGATCGACTCGGCAAAAGGTACTCGAAGTAGAGAAACTCAACCATACACAGACGGATTACTCGTTCGGACAAGAATGTTCGCCGAGAACTCGCAATTAGACAAGAACTTAGGATCTTGTTCGCGTAGTTCGTTTGTGTTGGCCCGTTTGATCGCATATTTCCGCCATTAGCCGGCCAGATATGCAAGAGAAACGCCCCATCGAGTATCGACTGGCACTCCTTCACGTCGATAATGATTCTCTACGGAAATACGAGTAGCTCTATCGAAACTCGGCTGGCTGGCAAAGCAGCTTACATCTCGTACAATCGTTCATGCTGTGAACACGCCAAATCAGCTTTGTCATCGCGACCACGTTTCTCTACCAAAGGAAAGACACTAATTGTAAAACTACTAATTGTAGTCGTCTCTGGAGAAACCAAGCTGTTTCTTCGTCTTGTTTCTTTTCCTGAATTATATATAAATATCTAGCGATCAGCACGTTCGGCATATGAGCTATCCAGAAGATAATACAACTGCATGAATTGAAGGATAGAAGAAAATGATGATGTGACAAACACTATATTTTTAATTTGCCTGAATTTTCTATTATTTATGTAATTTTCGTACAATAGTGGAACTTATAAAAGTGTCATTTGTTTCTTAAGAATTTTTTTATTTATTTATTTGTAAATCACAATCAATTCTCGCATTGAGAATTTTCAGTAATTTTTCTGGCGTGGCGCTGTGACATGGTTAATTATTTATAATAAGTTAATACTTATTATAGATAAGTATAATTTATACATAAGTATTATAAATAATAAATATTGCTTAATAAGAATTGTTGAAGGTCACCACTTTTAAGAAAACTCTACATCTGGTCTTTTAGCTTTCTCCAGCTTTGAAGCCATCGACAGCGAATAGACAAAAGACTGCGACGGGGCAGACCATAAAACAGTCGACAGGCAACGTTGACTTCAAGGATTTTTTTAGTCATAGGGTAACACTGCTAGCTCGCGGATGTGGATCGACTGACATTGTCATTACATACTTGTACTTTTCATTTCCGTTTATTAAATATATTTTCTACCTTATAATTTATCCACGCGTCTCTCTTCTTTATACATCGAATAACCTCAACAAGAATATCTAATTAAACCTTGAGCTTAGGTCTAGCGGGTAGGTATCTCTTCAGCCTGCGGATCTGATCCGACGTATCAAGTAATCCAGTGACTAGGGGATTTCGATGTTGGTTGACTCTTATGCTGTATCTGTTGCTATATTTGGTAATTTCCTCTTTGACTGTAGGAATCTTAAGGTCTCGATGTAATACTTCGTTGGTGACATACCAGTTTCCTAAAAATTGAGTATTAATCGTGTTCTTGCTCACGGAAGTATTTCAACGTTTACCTTTAGTGCTTTGTGTTAATCGGCTATCGTCAGCTTCCTTTATTGCGGACAAAAGGCTTGGTATAACACACGTAATATGTATATCGTAAAAGATTGCTACAAATAAATTAACAGAAAGTGGAGTTAATCAGTTTGGCTTCTGAGAGGCTCATATCGTATTGATGATACGCAACGATTAATTTCCGGCTGATATATTACGCATAAACACAAATAAACGTATACGGCAGGCGAATAAACACGTCGAGCATATGAATAAATCAAGCATACGATAAACAAACATATAAATAAATAATGAATCCGATAGAGGAATGATACCCGCAGTATTTTTTCCTAAGAACGAAGTACGTGTAGGGAATGTTAATGAAATATTGATGTTTATATAGAGAATTCACAGAATGCCCATATTAAGTATAAATGTATAAATTATCCAAGGTCAAGCGCTTAGTGTAATAATTATTATTATAGTTAATGTTGTATGTAAATAAATGTAGTAACTCCCATCAATTAAATCCATTTATCTGAAAATTCCTACTGTTTAAATAAAAAGTTATAGATTTTTTTTATTATTATTTATAATTTGTACTTTACAATTTGTCCAGCTGGACATTTGGTAAATTTTTCTAACTTAATTGCTAAATAACACGTGGATGGTTAACCCCAGCGGGATACTATCTTCGAGTTTGACTGTTTTATTTCTTTAGTGAGATCAGTGAGGTGTTTTCTTTTTAGTCTTCTTTCTATGAGAGTTTTGCTCGCTTCAGCAGCCAGCTGATTTGGATGTGTCGCCGTTCTTTCTTTGTATTTTTCTGCCTACCTGCCGATTTCTTCTTTGATCGTTGATATTTTTGTGTCTTTGCGTATATCCTCGTTTCTGACATACCGTGGGGCGTTGAGTATTGTTCTCAGTATCTTCGATTGTAGCGACTATAGTTTATTTATGTGGCTCATCGCTGCTGTGCCCCATACTGGTATTCCGTACGTACAAATTGGCTTTGTTATCGTTTTTTAGATTTTTAGTTTATTTTTTATGCTGAGTTCAGAGTTTCGACTAATTAACCAGTTCATCTGTCTTCTAAAAAGTCACAGACGATACTTCAATTCGATGCTACTTACAATTTTTCAAATCATGAATTTTTTCGCTCCTATCTATCCTCTGAAATCCTAAAATAGACGACAGATCAAAGATACGTACAAACGAACGAGTGAAAGAACTCGATAAACGAAGCAACGTGGGGACCTAACAATGACGAAGATGACAGAGATACGCGAGCAGAAACGAAAAAAACTGTAAACCGTAAAGTTAAATGTCAGCCTGCTGGATGAAGGATAATCGACGAACTGGATCGGAAGTTCGTTTCCGACGGACGATCAAATCAACGAACGAAAGTTGCCACATAGGCTCGATGCCTTTTTTTCTCCTGATGCAGCGTTAGAGCGCGGAGGTCGTCGATATCGAAATCCAATTTAGTGGAACA
Organism: Bombus breviceps; assembly: GCA_014825925.1. Lineage (NCBI taxonomy): Eukaryota > Metazoa > Arthropoda > Insecta > Hymenoptera > Apidae > Bombus > Bombus breviceps. Next base: position 13,930,900 of record CM026179.1, read on the forward strand.
AAGGGGACCGCGAATCTGACGCGTACAAGGTGTTAAACTCTTCATACCATACGCTGGCGAACTCTAATCATACCACATATTCGCGTCGTCTTTCTCCAAAATTTCTCCAGACCACCTTTCACTTTTGCAAATTTTCTTTCTCAGTGAAAGAACGTAACTTGTCAGAACTACGTGATTTATGACAAAGTATTTCTTACTCAGACGTCTAAGAATGAAAATATGAAATTTGAAGTACCTTATTTCCTTGCACAAGGATAATTGTATACAACATATTATCTTTTATACAAATTCGTATGTTTGGAGAATAAAGTTAAATAAGAACAGAAATCACCAATATTTTTTCATATTATGTGATGTCTCTATAACTTTGCACTTTCAAATTTCCTATAAATGCAGAAAAGTCCGCAATTTATCGCGGAATCTTGCTTGAACACTACAACTACCGATAGTTAACACGAAGCTATTTCTACCAAAAACCAGACAAAATGACTGGTCTTTTAAAAAATACGTAATGATAGAATATTTTTATATTTATTTATTTATTACTTTCTTACAGAAGCAATTCCATGTTATGTAGTACATTTTTGGTATTTTTAATCCATCTGGGACGATGATCGACTTAAAATAGGGTTGACACATTTATAAAATTATAGAACCAGTCGTTTTAACTGCTGTGGTATTTCTAGCGTTAGCATCTAACGATCTAACGATCGATCCGGAATTTTCCTCATAACTGACATCATCCTATCGAATGATACGCGGTAAAAATTTGAAAAACGTGTGGCAAGTTGTACAAAACGAGAAAACTGGTTAATTGGGGTTCGATAAACAGATTGAAGAACCCTTTTACACTCTGACAAGTACCAATCATTTTGACTGGTATTGGTATCTGTAGCCTTGACACAAAATTATTTTCAGTTTGAATACATAATAAACAAAATAAAATTCATTATATTATTTTCCTAGTTATCGTTGCGAAACTCATTACATCATTGCGGGAAAAAGAATATAACATTTCTTTTTTATTTACAAGTATTTTACAATCAATTCTCATTTTGAGAATTTTGAGTAAGTTTCTCTGGCGTGGCGCAGTGACATGACTAATTATTTACAATAAGTTTATTTCTAACTGAATCTAGTGCTTAGATCTAAAGGATAGTGTTTTCTTAGCCTGCGGATCTCTTATGGAACTCTTATGATATATCTGTCGGAGATGAAAGGACACCAGAATCTTTCCTTTGGAATTTTGGGAAAATCCTCTGATACTTTAGCCTGGACTCTATCATAGCCGTAATTAAGCAATCGTTGTCATTCAATCCGATTGTATTTGTTCGAGATTTGTGATAGTGGGATTGGGCTCGAGGTGACACAACTAGTCGCCGAACGTAGCCAGGGTCACGGGAGGACGTTTTGCCTGACGGAGGTGTGCAGTGGTCGTATGTTTCTCCCTAGAAACGTGGTTGTGGCGGCATACGACCTCGAGAACGGGCCTAGCCACGTGTGATTTTGCCTCGGAGGTGTCAGTGTAATGGGACACACGTTGTATTAATAATCAAACTCCAGGCAGAAACTGCCTAGCAACGGCGATTGGAACTTTCTCTATGCTTCCAACCAGTATATAACGAACGAACGCAATCGTAAAGGGAGGAAAATTTTCATCGGTCTATTATTCGTGCGATCGCCTAGGAAAGTTACACATCGAGCAGTATATACCGAGCGCCCCAGCAAACGTATTTTGTGCTTCAAGATATTCTACGTTTAGTAAAGAGTTATCCCGTTGACCGTGGATTCGTTATTGAACCCGCGAACATTGTCGATAGCATCTGGCGTGTCTAAACACCACGGTTATTCGTCAAACTTTGTAAAAAGTCACATTTATACCTGTAAATGTAATCTCTGTTGTACAAAACGATGGCTAATTCGAACGAAGAATTGTTACGCGCCCTCAATTCTAACGATAACCCGACATATCCGTTACTACATTTTGTTATTTCTTCTTTGACTGTGGGTATCTGGAGGTCGCGATGTATTGTTTCGTTGATAACATAAGAATATAACATGAAGTAAGAATTTCAAAATAAAATTGTAAAACCAGTCAATTTGGCTGGTGTGGTAGTTCTAGTGTTAATGGGAAATGAATAGATACATAGAACGAGATAATTATGTTAGATATGTTTGCTTACGATGAATAAGTATCATCATAGTTCTGTTCCAAAAAGACAGCATAGAATTCTCGGTTATAGTACAAATAATCATAAATTGTCAAAAAATCGTACGCACCTGCCAGAACGTTAGTTTGTCGAAAAGTTCATCCACTGTGATCATATTGTAATTCGAAAGAAACATAATTTTGCATTTCAACACGATTGAGATTAGCCAATGCGAAAAAGTTACATCGTGTAATTAGAAACTCCAATAGGAATTCGCGTAATCGCGATGGAAATTCAATTGGGCACGTAATTGGCAAAAATTGGACGAAAGAATCGAGTTACAACGACGGAGAAAAAGATATTCGGCGGAAAAGATTCTGACTACTCGGTCGAGAAATGCTGTTTCTGCTCTGGCCACGTGCCAGCATCCGGCACGGCGGCGTGAAAAATCGCGCAATGGAATCACGCTAATTTCCGCTAATTTCCACTAATTCCGTCGTATTCTTTTGCCGCAGGAAAAGCACGTTGAAATGTGCGACTGTGAAAGTCGACTGTTGAATGTCTCGAGTAATTGAACGAGTGATTAAGCAATCGTTTGTTCTCGCTGGAACAGACGAGTCCAGTGTCCCACTGTTACGCCGTATAATCGGAGAAACTTAGATTTTACGATGTTTCATGGCGCGTTCCTGAAAGTTTCTGTTTTCAGTCGATCATATTCACTCGTTTTTGCACGATCGCTGGAAAAAAATAAACGCACCGGATTTAATGCGATTCATGATGATTTCTTCGGATTATCACGTGTGATGATCGCGAGAAAAAAGGAAATGAAACGAGAAAAAAGAAGAAGTAGAGAGAAAGAAAGTGCCGGAAGAGTGATAAGAAGAAAGGACAAAAATAGTACGAGTTGTGGCGGTTCGTTCATTTTATCAGGAGTGATGATTACAATAAAATGAAGAAAGAAATAGCATGAGGTGGTAGGACGTGTAGGGTGCCAAAGAAATACTCCGCAGATTGATTTAACAACGACTTTATTAATATTACGAAGAAGACTTGACAGTCTTATAATGCGCGTTACCTGGGCTGCTGTACTTGTACCGTTCTTCGTGCCCTCATCGTCCACTCCGCTCAGCACTCGCGACGTGTGACTCCGGGTATAACTGTCTCTAACTGTGTGTCCAGCTTATCCTCGTTTCCCTTTATATAGGATGCCGAGGTGCCCGAAAGAGAAAGTCTTCTTCCGGGGTAGGGAAACGGATTTTTTCTTGCCGAAGACTTGCACATTTTTGTAAGTCCCAGGGTTTATTCTTTTACGACGTCCTGGCCAGGGATTTTTTTCTTTTACGACGCCCTGGCCTCGGACGTCGTTTCGCAGGCCATGTGGCCAACACATGCGCTTAAACCCTGGAACTTTCTTTACGGCCATAGGCCGCTACAAGCGAAAAAGAAGGAAACGAAGAGAGAGGGAGAAACAGAGACAACGAAAGGAAAAGAAAGAGGGAAAGAAAACGAAGAAAAAACGAAGGGGCGAATGAGGAAGGAGAAGAGTGTGAGGATGTAGAGGAAAAGAAGAGAGGAAAGGAAAGTAACGGAAGGGGAGGAGTAATACCTAGTTTCTGCCACGTTCATTTCAAGGTTCGAGCAGGGATGACCTAATGCTTGCTTAACGAAGGACTTTTATATTCTACCTCGTCACTATCCAACTTTAACTCTATTTTATCATAACTCCATTAAGACTTTTAATCGCGAACGGCCTACGTTTCACTCTGAAGTTTTTCCAATCTTCTAAGTACTAAATTTACACTCTAAATTTTAACTAATTAGATACATTACGTTTATTAACCACTGTAAATATCATACTGATGAATCCTGCAGAGATTGCAGTTCTATGCCGATCTATGAAACGTACGCGAAATCTTTTTACAAATATTAGATCGTCCAAAACGTTTCTTTCGTTTTATAGGGAAATGATGGACGCACATTTTCCGTTTTATATTATTTTATCGAATCACGAATGATCCATTTTGTTCTACTAAAATAAAGATCATAACGTTCGACAGATTAGGTTTCATGTTTGCACAAAGATGCGTCGTTGTAAAAGACGCGTCTGTATAAGAAAGACACCTTTCGGACAACCTGATACTTATTTGTATATACGCGTTTATGTAAAAGTTATGAATGTATAAGTAATTACATCGATATATTGAAGTTATCGTTAAAAAATATGCGAAATATCGATGTAACGTGCATCAACTAGTATAATATTTATAAATTATTAGACAAATATAAATTACGATGACTGAGAAGGAGATATCTCTTATAAATTCGCTCGTTTTATCGCGTTCTCCTGGCTTTTTTTTATTTTTACTGGATAAAATCGTTATTCCTTCTCGTGCGTTCGATTCATCGACCAAACGACGACCAAGACTTCTGCGGCTGCTCCTGGATAAATAGAGAGAATCGTTACGCACGTTTTATCTCTTTGTTTCGGTGATTTAAACTGACCTCTCGAGTAAGCAACCTCTGTTCTCTGCCGTTATTTACGTGCTAATACCAATGTCAAAAGTATAAAAAATATTTACTAGCGCAAAGAATAGCACGACGAGCGTTGGATATGAACTGTGTTTCTTTAAAACCTGCTAGAAGGACTTCATAAAAATTTCAAATGAAGAAAAATGTAAAAAAACAAAAGGAAGGAATTAAGGAAAGAAAAGTACATCTCGTAACAGGCTAAAATATAAAACTGCCATAAACAGTAGTTTTTCACCTGGCACAAGTATCCTTAATTTTTAATCGCACGCTCTTTCGTCTTCGTAACAAAAGAAAAGCAACCCTTTGTCTATACGTTGTAACAAGTCTTCCAATAGTATTTCCTCTGCTCTTCTCGCATTTAGGTAAATAAGGATGCACCAGAGTGAAGATTCGTAGCGCGATTCCTCCACTGTTTCCATTATACGTAGAAACGCGATATCTGTGGAACTGAAGCCGCTTGCTGTTTGCCGTTCGACCATTCGAATCGCTGGAACCGTCGCGATTGCCTTTTTATTTCGCGCGAAGGGGACTTGATTGCTAATTTTAAAGTGAATCTACCGAGGGAAAAAGACGATTCCATTTTCCTTCTCCCTCGTTCCCTCGATTTCATCACGGAACGTGGCTTCATTTTAATCGTAACACGCGTGATTACTTACGAAAAAACCAGCTTTCACACTCTTTGAGTCGCAACGAGAGGCACAAAGTGGCGGAAGATGAGACACACGTGTATTTAATTTATTATAAGACGATTATTTCTGCGAAGAAAAAAATACCTTTTCTGCTCTTGACCCTTACCCCGATCTTCTTCCGCCCTATTTCCCTCTCCCTCTTCCACCGATTAACCGCTATTTTGCCTCGACCAGGTCTCTTTATATAACTATCGATTTATTTAAGCGCGCATTACATCCCCTTCCCCTTTTAGCAAAATTTTGCCTCGTCAACGAAACGTGCATTCCACTCCGCCCCAGAGACCAGGCTTGTTGCCGCGAACGACAAGAAAATTTCATTCGAACAATACCGTCGTGCTACTGTTGCCTAAATATATTCTCGTTCAATGTTCCCGCTTCGACGATTCTCCGTGTCCGGAAACTTGTGTCTATATAATAGAAAGCGGACGCCAAGTATCGTCAAACTGTCATGCATAAAACATAAACATTAACGAAAACAATTTGTGAATGCGACCTATGGAGAATTCCTCGACCCACGTTCTCGTTTTATCCAATGAAAACTAAACAAAAAAATCGGAACGTCGAATATTCTAAGAATTTCTTAACTTTGTATTGACATTAAAAATGCATTTAATTCTGGCATGTGTGTGAGTAGATTATGCGGGAATATTAACGAAAGCAATTTCTAATGTGATTTATAGCGAATTTCTGAATCTACGCTCAATTTCTTGAGGAATAAAAGAGGAGAAAAGGGCACAAAAGATAAAATGTTCGCGATATTAAGTGATCCGAGGATTAAGGTAATCCTCTTCGAGGAATTTCTTGGTATTTTATTAACATCAAAAATCACTTTCGTCATGTACAGATTATTTATTGCTATAAATAATTTATTATTAAATGCTTATCAAATAGTAGTAACAAAATATAAATAATAGTAGTAACAAGTATTAGTCATAAGTAATAAACAATTTATAGAAAATTTCGAAACCTACTTGTTTCGTGAAAGGATGAAATTTAAAAAATCGAAATGTCAGATAGTTTGAGAATTTCGATAGCTTCAGAAATTCCGTAGAAAAACAGTTTCACGATGCGTAGAGACAAAGATAAACAGGGGGAGATCAAGATGAATCGTAAAAAAAGAGGTTTGTGTTCTATATCAGACTACGATATTTTGGCCGAGAATGGATTTCTTCTGAAACTCTGGACAGACGCATCGCAACCGTCGTACATCATCTAAAATTACGATCATAGCATCGTATCCGGTGATGCAATCGCGATTTTTCCGTTATATCCTGTTGTTGGTGGTGACAAGTAGCACAGTCTACAGTGAAATTAATCGACAGAGGATATTAGCGAGCAAAGTGTCTGATACATAACGATTTAATGGCAAAAAGAAGATTTTTCTTTCTCGACGTATCTTTTTACAGAACAAATTCATCTATGATTTAACGTTATTGCTGATATAATATTAGGTCGTCCGGAAAGTTTCTTTCGTTTTCTAAGGAAATAATCGGCACTCGGAATTTTATTTCAATTTGCTGTCAACGCATTTAAGTGTTTTGTTTGAAATTTACTTTAACCAGAAGATAAGTGTTAAGATGTAAAAGGGATTCGGAAATACAAATAGTTTATTTTATTCACGCGCAACAGCTATGCATATATATTACACACCGAAGACCTCGAAAACCTACTTGCACGCACGCTTGTTGTCAACCGACTCTTCCAGATGCTTCTAACAGTTTTCAATCGTCTTTTGTCTCAACTGAGACTTGCACGCCTTCTTACGCTTACACGCACATACAGTGTAAATGTATCATCTTCCTAACAATAAGACAGTTTAAATAAATAAAGGAAGAAAGAAATTCACTTAAATGTTAGGTCGTCCGAAAAGTTTCTTTCGTTTTCTAAGGAAATAATGTATGGTGCATTTTGTTCTATCAAGCTAAAGATCACAACGTTTGACAGATTAGGCTTCGTGTTTGTATAAAGATGCATCGTCGTAAAAGACGTGTCTGAAAAAGAAAAACGCTTTTCGGACAAAAAGTTCAGTACATATTTTGGAAAAGATGAAGGCAAAAGAATTGCTGCTTCAGAGTTCCAATGACTGTGAGTGATTAAAAAGAAGATACGATAAAGTTGGATATAAAATCAGAGATGACTGTTTCTTTAATTAAATAATACACATAAAAAGAGTGCGAATTTTTATGCATTTGTGAGAATTTGTAAAATATCAAAATGCACATAATACGTAAAGATATATAAAATATCCAAGACATAGTACTAGGTATAATATTTAATAAACAAAACGAATATTTCCATGAATACCTACAATTTAATAATGCTTAAACGCTAAAAAAAATGCTGGTAAAAGAATGGATTATACAAGAAAAAAATAATCATTTTCAAATACGCTAAAACGTATCGTTACAAATCTGTAGAAAATCTCTCGAAAAACTGACAAATTATTCGCTTTGGTAATTCCACACTTTATAAATCCTATTACATCATCAGTTAAAAAGGATCAGATATTACGCAATAAAATTTCAAAAGCTAAAATCAAAATCGACTCTTATTTTAATGAAAATTTCAATCAATGGAAAGCGGATTACGTTTCTCTACCCTCGGATGTATCAAGTGTGGTGGCACGCAAAAATCCGATAACGTCTCATCGGTTCGGGCCAATTAACCTAAGAAGAAATGGTTCGAATGTAAGTAACGGAGCTCTTGGACGACTTTCGGATTAACCATCTTCCACCACGGCAGATTATTAAAGCAACAAACTGCTCCTATACTTACGTTCCCTCGCGTTAGCCTGGTCTTCGCGGTTTTGTCCATTGGCCCGGGAGATGCCGAAGGACGCATGGAGGTGGAGGAATAGACAAGGTTGAAACGAAAGGTAGAAAAAGCGGGTGTTCGTGGATCGCAAGGGTGCGGTTGCCTAGCTACTACGTGACGTCATCTGTGACGCAGTCGAACAAGAGGAAACATCCGCATCGGAGTGACAAGGATGTGCGATAGAGAGCGAGGTCACAGCGTCATCATCCACGGGGATCCACTAAGAAGGTGGATTGACCAGATTAAACGTATCTTTTCTTCGAGTTCGCACCGAGACCTTTTCTACTCACGGGGCTAATTTCATCTACGCCGGAAAGGGCTGACAGAAATGTAAAACACATGGACCAGAAAATACGTCGCTTCCGGTATGCGCGTAGATTATTTCCGCTACCGGATACTAGCGTTTGATATAGCGTTTTGGCCCATTGGTATAGGCACGCGTAAACGTCTGATCGTAGTAACGTGGAACGACCTACGGTTTGACAGAAGAAACGTTGGAGGGATTTTATGTTCTACCATTATTTGATTCTCGCCTATTGCATAAAATTGATGTTTCTATTAACTACAATAAATGTTTTAATACATTCAAAGAGAGTTGATTCAACAATATCATTACAAACGAATATCTAGGGCAATAACTCCTCGCCTATTGCATGAAATTGATGTTTCTATTAACTACAATAAATGTTTTAATACATTAGAAGAGAATTAATCCAACAATATTATTACGAACGAATATCTAGGACAGTAACTTCTAAAAGAAGGATACATGTTCGGAAAGACAAGCTTTCATTATTGTCAGGTTTTATTACATCTCTTTAACTACGATTAATTGAACGAAATATATTTAGAAACACGATGAATTTTTCGTAGTTTTCGTGTTAATAGAGTTGATGTTGAAGTAGCAAGTATTATATGAAAAGAGAAGAAAAATTTGATACTCAGAAAGGTATAACAAAGATATAACAAACATATACCTAATATGTCATAAAACCTGATACCCGATACCTAAGAATATCATAAAAAACTGAAAGCAAGAATGATTAATGAGCGAACAAAAGAATAAAGTAGTATTGGATGAACACCGATGTCTGACCACAGACTGGCGAATACTACTGATGCTCTGAAGAAAAGACGCAGGTACGAGTTTTCGTGCTAATATAAATAGTGTTGTCGTAAAAATGGAATTCTTGGCGACCTGGAAATCATACATCACGTTCGGACATGCAAAAGATATATCTCCCATAAGGGAAACTTCTCGCCGATACGAGGCGTACGAGCCGGCGGATATTACATTTTCTCCGGGTCGTCTCATCTCGCCTTGCAACGATTATGGCCACTGATGTCAACTTATTCATGCTCGATGAAGCATATCGCTGGTGCCTCGTGTCGCTTCTGAAAACGACCATCAAAAAGACAGGATATTTAAGTTAGACGCCTGTCACTTATTTCTTTAGGATTCATCGTCTGTTAGCTCGTATCAATATGCATTCGCCGATCATTTATTAATGTCGAATATTCGGTACGTTTTCTACTCGTCCATGTATCATTGAGTATCACGAGTAAAGAAAGCATGAAGCGATATTCTTATTAAGTCTGCCAGGAAATGTAATTTTGTATTTCTTATATTTATAATTAAAATTAGATATAATTTTAGATATAATGGAACGATAGAAATATTGTGATTTTTATATTTGTATTGTAGGAATTGTACTTGGAATCGCGTAACATTTCCGAAATCTCGATTTGCTAACCATTACAGCATTATTGAACTATGAAAATATTTTGTTTAATTCAATTAATATTTATATTACTAATAGCAAACAATATAAATAACTTAAACTCCTATAATAATACTAATATTCGTATCGGTTTTTAAAGAAAATTTCATCGAAGCTAAAATTGAAGATAAATTGCTTTCATAATTTTAACTATACAACAACGGAAATTCATTGAAATATGTTGAGGTTATTAGATGTATCAAGAGAGAGAAACGGGTGGATAAATTGTAAGGTAGAAAATATATCTTAAGTTATATATCTTATATAAAGTTTAAGTACAAGTAGGAATATAATTTAAGCTGGTCCAGATCCGCACGCTAGCAGTGTCACCCTACAACTGAGAACCCCGAAGCCAACGTCGCCTGTCTACCGTTTATGGTCTGCCTTCGTCTTTTGTCTATACGATGTCGATGGCTTCAGTGCTTGAAAAAACTAAAAAAGATCAGACGTAGAGTTTTCTCAAAAGTGGTGACCATTTCAACAAAATATAATATACAGGGTGGTTGGTAACTGGTCGTACAAGCGGAAAGGGGGTGATTCTACGCGAAAAAAGAAATCGAAAATATAGAATAAAAATTTTTCCTTTGAGGCTTTATTTTCGAGAAAATCGACTTTGAATTTTCGCTCGGTACGCGTGCACTTTATCACGTCTCGTTATAAAGTGGATATTATCGCAGTTTAAATTAAATTAAAAATTAGGAAAATTAGGAATACATAATGAAATAATATGAAGTAATCATAAAGTTTATTATTACAAAAATTGCTGAAAAAAAAAAACGAAAAATTTTTATTCTATATTTTCGACTTCTTTTTTCGCGTAGAATCACCCCCTTTCCGCTTGTATCACCAGTTACCAACTGTATATATTGTTTATTATATTTATTGTTGATTATCATATAGGAGAAAGATCGTAAAAACGTATGATATCAGAGACATATAATAAGAAAGTGATAGCAATCTTAGAAATGTTCATTATTTCATACTGCCACTTTAATACTATGCAATTCTTGACACTTTGACTGCCACGCCGAAATCACACGTTTCACTCAGGACGCCACAGTGTTTTCACACAGTGCACCGTTAGATGCAACATTTGTTCTCATTTTTTTTTTATTCATGTTCTAATAAAAATGTTTAATTGTTCAATATGTTCAATATTCAAAATGCCCTAACTGTCAATTTTCATTCAATTTTTACAATTGTAAGAAGTTCTAGTCATATATGACCAACGTAGCAGTCAAAGCGTTGACCTTCTCAGGGAACATTTTATATTCTTCAATATCGAAATTGACTTCTCCGATAGTCCTATTTTCCAGAAATGACCAATCCAAAATATAGGAAATCGATATGAAGCGAACGTAGAAAGATCTTTTTTATGTCATACGTAGCTGCCCCTCGAAAATAATTGTTCATAATCATCAGACCCTTGAGAAACCTCTTGAAGAACGTCTGGAGGAATCTAGTCGCGTTGAACATATTTTTTTTTTATTATTGTTTAATTTGCACTTTGCAATTTGTCCAGCTGGACGTTTGGTAAATTTTTCTAACTTAAAAGCAGCACGAGTAGCATTCGTGTTAAAACTTGAGCAAGAAGCTCGCTATGACAGGAGAACCGACGCCTTGTTTCCGCGCTTTGCTTTGCGCTATTTTTTTATTAAAGCACGGCATTTCATCGGTGTGAAAGATTGGTCGACTAAGCAGTGGATTGGAAACAACGAGCGAAATGAAAATGGAATTAATAATACATAATTGAAACACGTAAAATAGGACGAGAGTAGTTTCTTGTGACAGTCTGATATCGATCCTGTACTTCTTTTCATCGCGTTACTTTCTCACCGATACTCTAATTGCGAAGAAGCGATAAACAACGTCGAAAAAAGAGATGCGAATCCGAAGAGGGAAAGTTATTCGACGAGAAAATTCGCAGCGATTTCATAGCAAAATGGTCGTTTCAACGTGGCCGAAAATACTGGACGTTGAAAGATTCGTCCGCGAAATTTCACGCTAACGAACCGGATAATTGCGACGAATAGTTGACGGGAACGATAAAAAGTCGAACGAGACGCGACAACTACGAGGAGATGAGCGTCGATCGCTGGCTGTTATGGTTTCTTTGCGAATATAAAATACAAAAATAACGTGACGAAGTGCTTGGTTACGTATTACGTACGAAGTTATAAAACTCGTGCAGCAGCGTATAATTCACGGTGACATGGAGCTCGTCGATGAATTTACTATCCCGGGGGAATCGAATGGGAAAAATTATAGACGAGCAATCATGCGGAAATCTGCATATCGACAATAACGACTGTGTAACAATCGGAATTTCACAAGCGAAAGAATTACGTGATATAATTGTGAAAGAAACTCGATGATCGACGAATTACTCTGAAGCTCTGAGTTTTTCCTGCGACGTAATACAGATGCAAACTTGTTCGGCGTGAAAAACTCCTGAACAATGGGAATATCAGGAAAGGACGTATGAAAGAAGACATAAAGAAAATATCAAGCCGAAATCACGATGCATACACGACGCCTTACTCTGAAGAACGGTGCACTTAAATTTTTCTTCTCTTTGTAGTGAGCAACTGATAGGAGGAAGAAGAAACGGAAGTAAAAATAAAACAGAGAGTTTTCGAAGAATCTTCGCATAGGAAAATTGACTATGTAATTTCAGGGTGCACCGACAACACGGCTCTTTTCTTCTGTTTTTATCTTCGCCTCGCCCTTTTCTTCCACCAGACCGTTTATCTTGCTTGCTGGCTGTTTGCGTACATCCGTTCCAACGGAGTTTCAGCAATCGCTGGGAAATATTTACCAAGACCCTAGCTAGCCAGAGGCACGCTTTTCAAGGCGAGCCAGAAGGAATAAGCGGGGGCGTGAAATTAAAGCGACGCGACGCGTCGGGAGGCGGCCGACTAATCCAACGCCACCTAATCACTTTTCTTTATTGCGTTCTCAAAGCGACCGTCACTTCGAACCAACCTCGATTGTCCATAACAATCGAAGACGCCTAAGAGATATCGGGATATTTATCTTCCGCTTTGTCACGTTCCAAGGGTTCACTTTTTAAAGATGAAGACCACGAGGCAAAGACGTAATAAGCCACATCCTTGGTTTTTTTTATACGAAGATCACAAGGAAAAACACGATAAGTACGTTCGTGTTTATTGTTTTATTTTAATTTTATTTTACGCTTTTATCGACAAAATTATACTTTTTATATTTCTCTCCTGTAATCTTGAAAAATGTTGCATATTATTTTTTATTATTTTAGTCAAACATAACGATGCTATAGTAACGTTTGATTTATTTTTTTTTTTAAATTAGTTTTTAAAATTGCGAATGTCGGTCGAAGAGTATCGAAATTTTAAAATTCTAACGAATCGATTCGATTCTGCCGCCAGTATTGTCCTTGATATTACGGTTGCCTTTTCCAAGAATCCAGGGATTACTAGAAACAACAAAAACCCTTTTTCGCGAGAGACAGGCCGCTTTTCAAGATATTGAGCAACGAGCAAACAAGTAAAAAGAAGGAAAAACAAGTGGAAAGCTACTTATTGTATAGAAAAGTAGGTCGATCATGCAGATAGCCACTTTTTTTGCAAAAGAAAAGGAAATTTTGCAATACAACAATTTATCGATTTTCCTCTTCGAACGTGGTATCCCCTGTAGGGAACAAACTTTGCTGCAAAATAACTACTTACGGAATTTCCTCTGTTCTAAACAACTTCCATAATTAAGCGAATGGTCGCGATCAAAAGGGATTCCCTTGTTAATCGGAAACAGCCGACGAACCAGACGCCGTTCGAAACTCGCTGCTAATCAAGGTTCACCGAATCTATTCCTACCGTTCAGCTGACACCCTTTATTACCAAGGAAAAAGGTAAAAGCGATGGAAGAGAATTGAAAATAGTTCGTTGGATTGAAATACAACGAACACCGAGCAAAATTAACCCTCTGCACTCCTATGTTGAGTGTGACTCGACATCAATTTTTATCTCAGGAGCTCCTTTGTCGAGTCCCAGCTTTTTTTGTGAAACGTGCGAAAGAAAAGCAGGATTATGTCCTGGAAATTGTTTCAAGATATATCATACGCTTAAAAATGACAAAATACAACAATAGTGTGAATAAAACTGATATTAAGTTGTCCGAAAAGTGTCTTTCTTTTACAGACCCGTCTCTTACAACGATGCATCTTTATACAAACACGAAACCCAATCTGTCGAACGTTGTTTTTTTTTTATTTGTTAGTAAATTGCAATCAATTCTCGCATTGAGAATTTTCAGTAATTTTTCTGGCGTGGCGCTGTGGCATGGTTAATTATTTATAATAAGTTAATACTTATTATAGATAAGTATAATTTATACAAAGTATTATAAATAATAAATATTCTTTAATAAGAATGCCTAATTAAATCTTGAGTTTAGGTCTAGCGGGTAGTGTCGAACGTTGTGATCTTTATTTTGATAGAACAGAATGTATCATACGTAATTCGATAAAATAATATAAAACAGAAAATGTGCTTCCATTATTTCCTTATAAAACGAAAGAAACTTTTCGGGCGACCTAATATTTAGGTGAATTTCTTCCTTCCTTTATTTATTTAAATTGTCTTATTTTTTAGTTAAAATAAATTTCAAACAAAACACTTAAAAGCGCTGGCAGCTGCTGCTACGAAATTGAAATAAAATTCTCAGTGTCGATTATTTCCTTATAAAACGAAAGAAAATTTTCGGACGACTTAATATTTAAGTGAATATCTTTCTTCCTTTATTTATTTAAATTGTCTTACATTTTAGTTAAAGTAAATTTCAAACAAAACACTTAGAAGCGTTGGCAGCTGCTGCTAACGAAATTGAAATAAAATTCCCAGTGCAAAGGGTTAAAACAAATTTCTTCCACCGATTGTTTCTCGGTCAGAGTCTGTCAAGTTCTCAAAACAAAAATGCATCTTGTGTAAAATACGATGGCTGAAAACCGGCCGATTAACGATAGATAAGAAAACGTATTTCAAATCTCTACCGCGCCGCTTCTTTTACCTAAATAAACGAATACTCTCTTTTGGAAACATTGGTTTGTTGGAGAGGCGCCAGACTTTTTATGAAAGATAGCCTAAGAGGTGTAGGTTCGGATTAATTGAAAAAATGGGGATTGTAGAAATTAGGAAACTACGGAATCGTAAAGAGGATGAAAGATTGTCGGGTAAGATGGATCTGTAAATCAATCATTCTAAGGTATAAAACGTATTGTTTATCGGATATCGAAAAATCTCGTTTTAGAAAAGAATAAATAGAATTTGTATGTTCGGATATTTCTGGACGAATTTTCTCTTTAGGTCATCTCTTAATCGAAAACTTCTTTAATCATTTAACAAACAACAGTCTCAGTTAGATCGAAATGATCGCAAATAGAAATGTAATATGTGTTCATTTTGATGAAAATGAAAACAAACATAACAAAAGAAAGACATTAATTTAGAAAACAGTGCATTAAATAAGTAAAAGATATTATTATATCCAAGAGATTAAGAATTATCAAACAGGTTCAATTTAAAAACACCGTTCATACTTGTTTGTTTGTAACGATAAATCTCAGAAATTGTGCGCATATACTGAAATCCTTCCATTCTTTTTCAAATGCTCTTCCTCGGATGTATCATACCGAACGAATTTCACAGAAACTTCAAAAGTTCTTCTATGGTTCGTTAGAATGGAAAGTCGCGATATTTTCGAATATTGAGTCGATGAAAGAACGAGGTAAACATCTGTGGACGGTAAGAAGAAAATGATGTAGTGACGTCATTGCACAGATGCATGCCAGATGCAGGCGTTGGGTGCACCGACCTTCGTGCCGTCGTCAGCCCGAGTTCTGCAGCTAGTGACGTCACCGTTTGCCCATACTCCCGTTTCCATGAGAACAATGACGTCATAGTTTCCGGGCCGTGAATATACATTGGTTCTAGGTCGGTGAACCGATATTCGCGGGTTTTATCGAACGCGCCAACCCCTCCTCGCTTTCTCCACCAAAATGAATAGACTGTAAAATAATAGGATATAATTAGTTTAGAATAAAATGGTTTACATTCTAATTCGGATATTTATTTATGTAAGTACTTGTAGAAAAACTTAACCCTTGAAAAGTATCATCACTATGCATCATAGAAGAGGATATACGCAAAGACTTAAAAATAGCAACGATCAAAGAAGAAATCGGCAAGTACGCAGAAAAATACAAGGAAAGAACGGCAACACGTCAAAGCGAGCAAAATTCTTATAGAAAGAAGACTAAAAAGAAAACAACCCACTGACCTCACTAAAGAAACAAAATAGTCAAACTCGAAGATGGTATTGTTATTTAGCGATTGTTATTTAGAAAAATTTACCAAATATCCAGCTGAACAAATTGTAAAGTACAAATTAAATAGTAATAAAAAAAAAAAACTATGCATCATAGGAAATCGCTTTAATTCTATGTGTAAAATTTTATTCCAGGACAATGAATAAAGTGAAACAGAAGCAATGAAATATTTTATTATCGTTTGACATTAATCAAGAATTAACGAGTTATTGTTTAGAGTGCTTGCAAATAATATAAAATTTGAAATTTCATCTTTTTATTTCAATTGTTTCTCACATATGCATATATCACAGAATGCATATAATACAGAAATATATATGAAATACCAAGCATGATTTTCATTTTCTCTTCTCGAGGCCCGTAGTGACAGAAATCAAACGATCGTCCTAAACGTTAAAATTTCCACGTTGCCTTATAAAAAACGATTGCCATTTTACAAAATAGACGCTGGATACAACAGTAGTTTCAGTCAGGGAATTACCAGCCAGAAATTATTAAAATAATAATTCGGAGTTGAAAATGTGAATTGATTATCAGAATGGGATGAGAAATGGTAAAACAAGTTGAAGAGAAATCTGTAGTGAAAGTGGTTGTTACGCAAGAAGAAGATCCTTTACTCCAAACAACATGAACTTTTAAAGATAATTTCTGATTCGCAAAGGACTGAATATGTCGAGAGGAATAATACTTTTACTCGAATGAAGTATCTCATTAAAATGCTTAACATAATAACACACCAAAATTTGTGTTTCAAGCGAGGATCGAGGTCGTTCGTCGAGGCTGCGAGAAGCTTGCGAACTTGGCTTTCCACGATGCGAAACGCAAGAGTTCTCGAGAATTCTTGTTTATTTATAAATCCTGAACCGCGTAATTCGAGAGCTGCGGCGAGAATCTCGTTCCTTATTCTATTAAGAAGCTAATGCGAAGAAAGAGACCGACGACCAAGAAAGCGACCAAACGATGGTTGCGGTAAAAGTGGCCATCCCCTTTTCCACAGATATATGTATATTATCCTCGGAAACGCTGTCTCGCATCTCGATCGTATACCTTGCACGTAACGACCGACCTCCTTCGATTTGACAACACGTAATATCGCGGCTGACTCGAATGTCTTCGATCTCTGCAGTCTCTAAAATAGAAGAGTTTACAGAGGGTAACACGTGAAAGATTTTCTCGCGTATGTTTTATAGTTATGTATATGTTAGATATCAGTTTATCCCGATCATGCATATATCAGAGCAGTTCCTACACGCATCAATTGGAAAAAGGAAAGATTTTGGTTGTAAACTTTATAACAACTTATGGTCGATTTTCACTACATCTTTTCTCAAAATTTTGAAATATCGAAAACGTATTTACAGATATCAACAATCAAAATATAAATCTTGTGCTAAAGAGATGAGGATGAAGATTATATGAAAAAATAAATAATGCAAGAGATGAAACAGAACTTTATTCGTACGCTTTAGGAAAAATGATTAAAATTTCTATGAAAAATCATGATTCGTTGGTATAATTCTAGTTGGTTTGATTATAGTGTAAATGTTTATCAGTGTATAATATTTCGAATAGATATAGAAAAAGGAAGAAGAATAGGAAACGTATATATTTCTATTGCTTGTATTCCAAGATGTTGAATACGTATATGAGAGAAAATGTTGTGAGAAAACCCGGATGCTGGATGAATGCGTGCGTCGAATAGTGCGTACTACAGCATATAGCCGTCATGACAGAAACAAACAGAGAAGCTTAGCTATTTTCGGACCATCAACCAGTCCAGCGTATATTTAGATGATACGTACCCATCTATCTCTCATGCTCGGTGTTAACGCGTGTGGCTACGCAATTATTCCCTTTCGAGTGACGCACTCGAGAAAGGGTGCCACTGACCTCCTCAATAAACAATACAGAAAGAAACATCGGAAGCATTCAATTCTTCCTACCATATTTCTTCAATTTCAGTTCATTTCTTATTATATTATACAAAAAGTATTACTATCAATAAGTACTAATGGTTTTTCTAATTCGTGTGATGATAACAAACATAGAGAACTTAAACTTGATGGTAATGTTTATTCTAGAATCTATTTACTATTTACTATTTACGCCACTAGAAATATTTCTAATTGTTTTGTTTGAGTACTAATGGTTTTTCTAATTCTTGTAATGATAACAAACATAGAGAACTTAGACTTGATGGTAATGTTTACTCTAGAATCTATTTACTATTTACTATTTACGCCACTAGAAATATTTCTAATTCATATAATGAGAAAAAATATAGAAAGATTAGATTTCATAATAACTATCAATAAGTACTAATGGTTTTTCTAATTTGTGTGATGATAACAAATATAGAGAACTTAAACTTGATGGTAATGTTTACTCTAAACTCTATTTACTATTTACACTACTAGAAATATTTCTAATACCTATAATGAGAAAAAATATAGAAAGATTAGATTTCATAATTACTATCAATAAGTACTAATAGTTATCATAATTCTTGTAATGATAAACATAGAGAACTTAAACTTGATGGTAATGTTTATTCTAGAATCTATTTACTATTTACGCCACTAGAAATATTTCTAATACCTATAATGAGAAAAAATATAGAAAGATTAGATTTCATAATTACTATCAATAAGTACTAATAGTTATCATAATTCTTGTAATGATAAACATAGAGAACTTAAACTTGATGGTAATGTTTATTCTAGAATCTATTTACTATTTACGCCACTAGAAATATTTCTAATTGTTTTGTTCGAGTACTAATGATTTTCTAATTCTTGTAATGATAATAAACATAGAGAACTTAAACTTCATGGTAATGTTTACTCTAGAATCTATTTACTATTTACTATTTACGCCACTAGAAATATTTCTAATACCTATAATGAGAAAAAATATAGAAAGATTAGATTTCATAATAATATTTACAATAATACTTAAATTTTCTGGATTTGTTTCATTATTTGAAATATTTGTAGTATTTCAGAATTATAACTTGAACCGTACAACAAAACTTTATTGTTACCTGGGCAGTACAAATTTATGGAGGAAATATATTAGAGAGCAATGACATGGCGCAAGCACTTTAGTAAAAATGTACGTATATGCAATGTACATAATATTAGATCGTGTCGGATTAAAGGACTAGGTGAAAAGTCGGCCTTCGACATTTGAGAAATTGGCGAAAGAGAAGAAGAAAAATAGGTAGGAATGGAAAATAAAGAACAAAGGAGAAGATGTAAGAAGAACCAAGAAGGAAAAGACTTAACCTCACGTGTCCGCGACGAAAAGGATTTTTTTCTTCATCACAAAATTAAATCGAGAGATCAAACAGTCTCGTTCCGTTTCTAACGGAGAACGTTGAAAATTCGTGGATTCGAAGATCGATTCGTTGACAGATGGCAAACAGTCTAAACCATATTTTAGATTGATTAAAACAAATATAGATACCATTTGTGAGTGTTGCTTCCCCCCCGTTTAGAAACGTTCAAATAAACTGACAAATGGGTGAGAAGGGGTCGGCTAAGAATAGTCTGTATATCAGAATTTAAAAAGCTACGATGCGTAAAACTCGAAGCGCGCATTAAATCTGTCTGCAGGCTGCTCATGAATGTTACTTCCAACTCGGACATTTCATTTTTCTCTAATGTTATTAACAAGCTTCTCTTTTTATCATTATAGCATTATTATCGGAGTATTATGCTGTGCAAAGATCCAATTTTTGCTGCAGTTCTTCTTTGGAATCCCAGCTATTGACTAGCCGTCCGTTCCTGGCATTCCACGTGGTAAATTCCACAAATGAACCGTGGCCAGTCGCTTATGATGTTGGCCTACCAGAATCCATCAAGTAATAGAGTACGTTTGTACCTTGTGGACAATCGTCCAGCCATATATATTTATCTATATTACTTAAATTTTCATGAGGAATGTTTTACACCTTTTCCAAATATCGTGACCCAAAAAATGCTCGTATATAAATTATTAGGAATATTTGTATAATATAATGCTACAGTAAATCTAAGGGAAGAATTTGAGTTGAAATTTTGTATTGTTTATGCATCCAATAACCACCGGTGTAATTTAATCAGAAGATCGATATTTTCGTCATATTTTCAACGTTATGATTGAAGAGCGTTTCTCTGTTGTTAACTCTTATCCCTTGCCACAATTTGAACTCAGTTTAAACTAAAACAAGGAATATACTCGGATCATTCAAGTTCTATGTTCACGTATAATGGGAAACTAAGATAAAATCTATATGAACTTTTAAAATGTGGCTAGAAACACGTATTTCAAACATTGAATAGACACATTTAAATTTACTTAACTCGGGTATCTCAGCAACACCAATTTTCATCCATCTTCTTATTTATATTGATTAATAAAACTATTATTTTCATCGATATCTACTAACTATATATGGCTGCTTAATAATGTAAGAAATGTAAATCGAAAGTTCGTCCAAAGCCGAAAGGCACGGACTAAATAAATAATAATAATAATATATGGCTGCTTAATATCAAAATGCTTAAGAGGCTCAAATTAGTTCAAAGAGTTCCATTTTATCCGTATTTTATATGTTTGCAACAATATGAAGTGTCCAAATATTTATAAATAACAATATACATGGAGAATTGAAATGTTTGAAAAATCGACTGCAGTGTTTATAGATCGTGTTACATTTCCTCGCCATAAAGTTGTTAAACCAGGTTAAATGGATATTCATCGATATCTACTAACTATATATGACTGCTTAATATCAAAATGCTTAAGAGGCTGAAATTAGTTCAAAGAGTTCCATCTTATCCGTATTTTATATATTTGCAACAATGTAAAGTATCCAAATATTTATAAATAACAATATACATGGAGAATTGAAATGTTTGAAAAATCGACTGCAGTGTTTACAAATCGTGTTACATTTCCTCGTCATAAAGTTATCAGGTTAAATGGATATTCACGCGCCAAGGAACGCGATTCATTCTTATTCCATGCGTGTAATTTCGAAGACGATCCAGTTCGAAAATTTAATAGCTGTCCAGAGAACCGGAGAGCACATCGATGGTACTATTCTCCATTTCCAGTCCTTTCTCGAGCACGACTCGTGACAATATTGAATCCGAAGGCGGGAAATTCAGGTTCCTCCGCCTCCATTTCGAACCACTCTACTCGGGAGAGCTACTTCCACCGTAATCCACCGGCTATTGGCTTAAAAAGTATCCAGGGATGCTTACTCGCCTTCTACGAACACTCGAACGACTTTATATAACGTTACCGACGAAATCGATGCCTCTGATGTTGGCTGAACGAACAGCTTAACCGTATCAATTTCCCTTGAAAATCATACAACCCGTAATTTCCCTTCCAATATTTTATTCACGAATTCCACAACGGTACCGCTCTTGAAACTTTCATCGAAAGTTCCGCGAGCTCGTGAGAGAACTTTTCGAAAATAACAAATATTTTCCGCTCGAGCGAGGAGAGACTTTATGAAAGCATCCGAAGAAGAGAGGCAAAGAGGGAGAGAAGAAACTTTTCTAACACGGAGGATAAGTTCGATCCTAGTAGCTTCCATTTTGTCGTCGTTTAACGAACACGCGATTCACTTATGGTAACCCTTAGAAGCGACGCCCTATCGAGACAATGACCCAAAAGCGGTTGTGTGAGGGCTACCAATGAAACTTGGAAGTTTCTTAAGGAGAAGCACGAGAAGCATAAATCTCGTCGAGCTCGAACAACTGACTGGTTCATATAGCCAGATAAAAGATGTGCTCGTGGAAACAAGGTCGATCCAAGTTGCGAAGAATTCTACTTTCGACGATGTACACTGGAGAAGTATCAGGACACCTACGCGTTACATTTATTGGAAAACTCTAATAAATTTTACATTATTTAGTACTTTACGTTATAAGACATATATGGGGACGCACATATGTATATGTGTTATAAGATATACAGCGATGAATACAAGTATTGGGGTAGACTAAATTTTCACGTAAAATTTTGTATAAATCTGTTAAAGTTTATTTTTCTAAGATATAATTTTCCTATATTTATGTATAACTTAATAAACCTAATTAAACCAAGACAGTTTTCAGTGAAACTTCAAACTTTAGTCATTGTAAAATGGGTACAGGAATCGATTCTATAACCAATATAGAGTTATGTAGAGTAAAAAGATGATGATTTCAGAAGCAATTAATCGTAACTAGAATCAAAATTTCGATTATTTGTAAAACTTATCCAAAGTAGAGATTCCACATAACTATTTGAAGAGCCAAGATCAATATCATAGATGTATATAAGTTTCAACGCCGTAAAGTACATGGAGGATTTCGTAAGGGAAGCTGGTCTCCGGCGTTGCTTCTCTTTGTCGTTGTATATTTTATATTCAAAACTAAAAATGAAATACAACCGTTATCTCGGAGATATTCTTCTCCATTTCAAACTGAATAAGTCACAATGCTGATACGTAACTTTCTCATCGTTCCATTTGATTCATTCTTTGCGTTATCTCGCCGATCGATGTACGCGCTCTTCAGTATCACGTCCACAGGGAGAACAATTGCGATGCAAACGCGATAATGAGTTCCCACTTCAGTTGTTTCACTTATTGAACTAACGCAATTTGTTTCTTGCTGTTACTCTTATTTAAACTTGAAAAGCTTTACAGTGTTCTAGAAACTATTTTCTCACAACTACTTTTTACGTAAAAAGATCCACCAGTTTCGAATTTCGTTGCATTAACAGATTATTCGCTAATAGGCAAAATTCTAACGAAACAAAGATCTTCGCTGTCATTATTGGTAACAAAAAAATATTGTTATCAGCAATGGTTATCAGTAACATAAAAAAATTCCTATTTTGCCATTAACACGTTGACTGCCATGGGGGTCACCGGTGACCGGCACTCGATTTGGCTATAGCGCCGTGGAGGCCACCAGTGGCCCTCACCACGAACAATGCTTGAAGCATGATTTTATAACTCATTTTATTTGCTGCAAATAATATTTCAACGTAATATGCATCGCATAATGAAAAGTTCACGTCGGCGCCTCGGGCAAACCATGGAAAATTCGTCCAGCAGTCAACGTGTTAAGGGAATATTCATTACATGTAATAAAACATTCAAATACCTGTAGAAACATTTTATGAATATAGTATTAGTCTTAGACGACAGATTTTGAAGTTTTATTGGCACTATGATGTGATTCGAGTATCACAATTATAAAGTTTAAGATAAATCTGCAAATGTACATAGAAATTACAAAATATTTGGTAGAAGTATATATTTTGTAAAGATGAAAAAACGATTTAAACAATCAATTATATTAACATGTCTCGATATTCAGTGGGACCATCTTTAACGCTTATTATATCTGATCATTCGTGTTTTATAGTAATTTTAAATATATGTTTGCAATAAATATCGTGTATCTTTTACATACATTTTCAAATTGATTTCATATCTTACCTATATAACGATAATATTCTGTGTCTCGTTATAACGTTAACGAAACTTCGAAACGTTTTGTACAACACATACGATATGGACATAAAAGTTTTCTATTGTAAGTATTCAATTACTTTCATGGTTCACTTTATACCATATTATAGTAATAAAATCCAGTTAATAGGCAAGAAGAAGTTGAAATTCCGCAATTTCCAACAGAGTCTGTACTGTTGCCAGTTTTCACCAAACAATTAACTGAACAGTCACAACTGGTGCAGCAACGAGGTATGAAAATTCTTTTAATCAGAGCATAAAGGATGCTCCTTATAACGAGGAAAACGAGTAGTATATATCATTATAGAACTTCACCCAGACTCATAGGGGTGAAAAGCTTATTATGTTTGAGCAAGGTGTGGATTCTCTCCATAAGAGGTTTAATTGAAACCAACCCACCTTCGTAGCAGGCAACCTTTAAGGTCTCCTTATAGACCAAGTACATGGACGATCGAGCTATTCCTGGCTCCTCAATTGTTGACACTGTGCTCCACCCCCCTATCAAATGATCAAACCCTATGTGGTGCCCATATAATACGTGTAAACACGTGCTGAGTTAGTTTTAACCACGATTCGTAACGCGCGCTTGGTGAATGAAAATTCCTTCTCTGGCTATGCGGTAGAATTAAAGGATTCGCTTTAACGAACCGCTTACTGCTAGTTAATTAGAATATTTAAACAGATAATCGGCTGCTTCTAAAACTGCCTTACGGTTTCAACGTTTTCGCCTATTTCAGTTTAATGAATTTCCGCTTAACGTGGTGTAACATCGACGCGTCATTATTACTTTGAACTTTTCGTTTTTGCAAACGATGCGTTAGAAACTAAAATATCAAGAGATGTGCGAATTAAAGGATTTGGATAGATATTACGAAATATGTGAGTGATAGATATTAGATTATAGTTTGCTAGTGTCGATACAAATAGAATGTGGCTGATAAATTATGAATATATGGTAAGTAAAATAGATTAGTACGAGACTCAGTATGAATACAGATTCGAGAGACTTTAATATTCTTTTCACGGCACTTCCAGAACTCTCGATACACCCTTCATACATATAGTTGTATGCAAAAGTTTCAAAGGATAATCATCTCATAATGATATACTGTTACATAGAAATAGATCTATAAGTTTTTCTCTTTTCTACACTTATTTATCATTTTCATGGTTCCATAGATTTTTTAAAAATACTTCAATAATCAAATAAATAAATCTTTAAATTAAATGTAATTAAAGTAAATAAATCTTTAAATGTAAATTTCCACAATACTGTACGTTTGCTTTTTTTCTCTAAGTTATACTATTTTCCAAATTTACCATCGTTTAAACTCAAATTCAGCAAACAAATAAATTTTCTCAATGGAGCTAATTTCTTTCCTGATCGACTCCTAAATTTTGTTCAATTATCTTTGTTTAAAATTACCGCAACAAAAATATTTCTCCAGTTACACTAGACGTTAGAATTTACGATTCTCCATAACAGAACCTCAACCATCTTTCATAATTTACCAGCTATAGCTCATCGTAAAATCAAAACAGCTCTCGCAGAAGCTACCGTGATCCTGGTTGCCATTTTTCCTGATTCCATGCTACGTATTAACGGGGCAATGAGTCAATTTTATCATAGCCTACGTGACATTTAGAAATATCCCGCGTTCCCTCTTCCTACGAATCCAAGTGCCATATCCTTTTCTTCTCTCTTTGACCTATATACCCGCCAGTCTTATCGAGGTTATGACGACCTCAGGATGATGTCATCGGCCCACTGACGTCACCAGCAGCCCCTTACGTGACCATTGAGAACAACCTCGTTTCTATCTTTCTTCAAACTCACTCCTGTACGACGTCTCGCCCTTCACGAGTTCTACAGACTGTCTCTTCCCAAAGCTTAATGGTCGTGTCCTGTCTCATTCATGCGGATATTCCTGCGACCAACGAGCGTGAACCAGTTTCCGGGACATTCATACGATCGTATATCCTAGGATAATCCATGACTACGCTCGATTTGTGATCGCCGAAGGAATCGCTCTGCTATTGTTCACGATCGTCTCATCTTTCTCTCAAGTAAAATTTCTAGAGTATTTCGATTTCTAAAGTATTTCAACACTTTTCGTATCGTTTTCTTTTCTACGAATTCTTTTTAGTTTCTGAGTATTCTATTTTATTTCTTTCTTTCCGTCTGTTTTTGTTCGATGGGATAATGAGATTGGATAAAGTTAGGAATTAGGAATTTAGGTTGGATCGTTGATTGGCGTGAAATAGAATTTCTAGATAACCCGTGCTGATCCTTCAGAACAATATTTTGCTTTCTTAGAGTAATTGCCTTGATGGAATTTCGCACAAAGAATTCTGTTGTTGAACTTTGGAATTGGAAGTTTTGCACTGGATGTTTGCATTCGAACCTTTTCTATTGATTTTATGGTTAATATCTTGTTTGGCGAGTTAAAGGGAATATCGAAAATAGTTTTTCAGGTGATACGTGTCTTTGTAATACAGGTTTTTAGTTATCACGATGTAATTAAAACTCATAAGTAATAGTTTCATGAAAAATTAATATAAGATTTTATAAAATATTTCGTGTTGTACTCTATAACATCATTTCGAAATATTTTTCCCCCTTGGTTCGTTAAACACACCTCGACACGAAGGTTGCCATAAAAACTGCTTTTTACAAGACCAATGAAATCAAGTGCTATATACAACTTTTCTACATCGTACGATATCGTAACAAGCATTTTACCTGCCATTCGAGCTTTAAATGATTCACAAGTACATGTAACCACAACTAGATTCGAGGCTATTGAACAAACAACCTCTTGGAGCTTTTCTTGAAAATTATATTGAATCGTTAAAGTTGTACGAGTCTTTTAAGGAAGACGTCGTATATGCACCACTTGCCTTAATTAACTGGCGGGTAAGTCGTAAACCACGACCCGAGCACAATTGTTGGCTGAAGTCGGGACGAATTTGAATCAGTTGCTTCGCTTGAAGAATGTTTGTAAAATCAACAACAGTCGCAATGTTGTCGCTTTGTAAATATCGTAGAAACTCTAGGCAGAATACAACTGCAGCGAACGATCGCGTTTTGCCTGTTAAGTAGTGAATTCGAGCATTCGCCTGGCCAGCGTCATCTCGATTGATTCTCACGATGATGATTACATTGGCGAACTATTTTAAATCCGTTTCACTTAGTGGATAAAAGGAAAATAAAGGAAAGATTCTTAAAACTAGAATGTTTCATATTCTTTTCGTATTATTATATTGATTACTCTAAAAATAGACAGGACGTAATTCTCGTAAAAGAAGGATTCCTAGGATTCAGTATTGTTGGTGGTACAGATCATTCGTGTACTCCATTTGGTGCAAAAGAACCTGGAATTTGTATATCTCATGCCTGTGCCTGGCGGTATAGCTGCAAAATCTGGTAAATTGAGAATGGGTGATAGGATACTAAAGGTAATGTAACAAAAGCTACTCATCAAGAGGCCGCGATGGAACTTTTTGCGACCAGGCGATCAAATAGTGCTTACTGTCCAATATGATCCACTACCAGAAAATTATCAGGAATTAGTTATTACAGAAGAACCAGGCGAGAAATTGGGCATGCACATTAAAGGAGGACTTCGAGGACAAAAAGGAAATCCCCTTGGTCATACAGATGAAATTATATTGTTTATATCCAAACTCAATTCAGGTGGTGCAGCTAAAAGAGATGGAAGACTGAAGGTTGGAGACTACTAGAAGTCAATAGGACGTTGCTGCTAGGTGCGACTCATCAAGATGCAGTAAATATATTACGGTGTTGAGGAAACACAATTACGTTAGTAGTTTGTAAAGGATATGATAAGAGTGAAATTGAACCAGTATTGCCATTATCCGATGGTAGAGATTCTAAAGATTACTCTAAAAATATATTTCTACGAAATAACCAGTCGCTTTTATATAAACTCTCTGCTTTATAAAGCAATACAAAGCGTAAAAAGATGAAACTCTCGAATCTCAGACTGTGAATTATAATTTCGAAATAATATTTTACAATATAGGGCACCTTATGCAGCATTTTCCTTCCTCCTCAAAACAGTGACACGTGTACACGTCGTTTCGACTTTATTTACGGAACAGTAACATCGAAATTGCTTTTTTTTTTTCTTCTCTGGAGGTGATCCCTTATTTGGGGACGAACGTGTCGCGTTATCGGTCGCTCGCGGCCAAGCAACTGTGCCCTTTCGTTTTGCAACTGTGATCCGTCGAAAAGCTTTATCGTCCGTGGCGTTTCAGTTCAACGTGAAACGAACAGGAGGTAAGAAAGAAAAAGAAAGAAAGCAAAGGAAAGGAGAGAAAAAGAATGGTAAAAGGCAACGCCCTCCGTCCTTGGCAAGGGAACATCGATAAATATCGCTCTCGAACGGATCTGTTCAAATAAAATACGAAACTGGGTTGGTCGTCAGCGACTCGTAGTTCACTTGTTTCCTCATTAACTTGGCCAAGCAATTAGAAGATGTCGGTGACTTCGTCGACCGGCCGTCCTGAATTCTGATGCGAAGTTACAAATGCCGGTTGTACCGAATGAATAGACTGTTTAACATGCTGACGAATAAATGGCTTCATTGAAGTTCTGCACAGACGATGTTTTGTTTCGAAAATGTGCAGTCTACTGTAGATGGTAGAATTTGTTAAATGTCAGTCTGCAAGCTAAATATATCAGTCTACTCTTGAATTTGTTACATTTTTAAATGAAGATCATTTGGCAAAAAATGATAAGTAACATTTCTATTAACTTTTTTATTTTAGTGTTGCTTTGAGACTGAAAAGAATTTTAATATAAAACTTAAAAATATAAAAACCTATTATGCCCCGAAATTTAAGTGTGTGTATATCGAAATATGTGTAATTTTGTGCGCTACACTAGATTAGCCGCGTAGTAGTGACACAAATATATGAGTATGAAAGTGTTGGAGTATGTGCGTGCGAACATGTATTACGATATTCTATATTTGTTGCGAATAAATAATATGTGCGTTTCGAAATTTCTTTGGTCTGAATATTTAATTTAAATTGTTGAACATTCCATTATTTTGATGCTCTCCCTTGCTATTAATTAATTCACTTAAACAGAAGAATGCAACTGTTGCGTTGGTAGTGTGGTAAAGAAGATGGTGAGACAAATCACATATTAGATAAATCTGGAACTATTTTGATATCAATTCTAAGTGTAATCTAAGTGTTCTTTTATATTTATTTTGGCGATTAATATCCACGATTCTCAACAGTGTATAAAAAGTAATCATAGAAATATTTATTGGAGAACAAGGTAAGTCGTTAAAGTAATAGTATGTATAATGAGCATTCTAATAAAGAAGGAGGAGTCTAGGAACAAGCCGCATAATAATAATTAATCATCTGTGATATCACAAACGCATTATTCGAGATCCTTCGTCAAGTTCTAATTGTAACAAACAACCTGGATAGTTATAGCTGATATTCATAAGCGACAACTAATGAATGCTAATTAATTTCGTGCGAACATGCTCTAAAAGGCATCTGCAATTATCGATTATGTTAAAATATCAGCCTATGTACGGGTTACGAAACTAAATTTTACGAGCGAAAAGTGAATTAATTAATAGCAAGGGAGAGCATCAAAATAATGGAATGTTTAACAATTCAAATTAAAAAATATCCAGACCAAAGAAATTTCCTAACGCACATATTATTTATTCGTAACAAATATATAATATCGTAATACATAAAATATAATTAATTTCATTACAACGAATCTTTTACACGAATCTACTACATTTTTTCGCTTGAAAGCATTTTTCTCTATTTAAGCAATTTGTCCTTCAGCAATATTACGCCCGTAATCTTGATCAACAGGTATGCAAACAGACGAGGGAAATATCGAACCAATTAAAGCAATTATTTCATTATACAGGTGCTCGAATGACTTTTATCTGAGCTCCGGTAAAATTTCATTTCGTCCCTATCGGCCGACTATTCTTTTTGTCCCGAAATCCTTCACTAGAAACGGTCGTATTACCAACGCACAATCGCCAATATGATTTTAATCTATTCGAAAAACTGCCTATACTCGATAGATCAAAAGCCATTTATGTGATCCTGCAGTTTCTCGTATGGTGATTCGAAGCGCGACAGAATTTCATTTTCATCCGCGAACACCCTACTACCATCTTTGTGTGCACAAAGCTTACGCGTTAACAGGATTTAGATCGCCGCATAATCCATGTATAATAGCAGTTGATCCAGATCGACCAGTCCCGAGCAAACTATTCAGCATCGCTGATTACAAGATGGTCGTTGCTGTTATCGAGTTAATATGTATGCTGGGGAGATTCTGGACATCATTAAATTGCTTGATTAGGAAAGATCGAATAAAGAACGTTCGTGGTCGAGATTAGGTTGTCCGAAAAGTTTCTTTCGTTTTATAAGGAAATAATGTTCTTCGTTTTATATTAGTTTATTGAATTATGCACGAACATAATAACAGAAATAGAACGATATGGATCACACCTAATTCGATAAAATAATGTAAAACAGAAATTGTTGTTCATCTATTATCACCTTATGAAACGAAAGAAACTTTTCGGACGACCTAATACAAATACTGATTGGCAAGTATTGTTAAAATTACAAAATACGCTTTGCGAACAATATAATATAATAAGTTGTTGAATTTATATCTTGTTTATTATTTTAAATGAGTATTTATATTTCACGTTTAATGTAAGATATGTAAATCGAAAGTTCGTCCAAAGTCGAATGGCACGGACTAAATAAATAATAATAATAATATATTTCACGTTTATAAAAAGCAACATTTTTATGTTTCGTTTACTGTTCACATAGTAACTATCATAGTAATGATCTCGTCATTTTTAAACGACTTTGAACTTCAATGGCACGACTTCAATCTCTGTTCAATCTATCTGTTCAAAATGTCTCTGTTCAATCTTCAAATAGCTTTGAATGTTAACGCCATTAATGAATGACCTCTGTGAATCTAAAAAGACTTTGAGTCACATGTGACACATATTGATGATATTTGTAACTTTTAAACGATTTTAAATGTCAATGAAAATGAGCTGTTGTGACGTTCGCGTGACGGTTTAACATCAATGATAAAGCGACGATGATCTACGACGATATTCAATGGAGATTTGGTAGTACAATTGGGATTTGCTATATCAACATAATGTTTAAGTGATAAACCTAGGCGTAATCTGTTTCGAGAACAGACTCCAGGGATGATGATTAATTAAATTAAGTACTATCGATCAGGTTGAGCAATAAACGGTTCGCAGTTGCCAGGTTTGCATAAATAATCGACTTATGTCGCATTTATCAGTGGATGAGCTACGCCTTGATCACTTCCCTCATTAAAGGAAACTTTAGTTGGAGATGAAGAAATTATAATAAATAAAGTTACTGTCATTCATTTTTATATAGCAAATTACAATGCGAAACTAAGGATAAATTTATTTTTATGCTGAAATTTTGTAAATAAATATTATTAACATATTATTGAGAATGAATCTTCTTGTTTCAGGACATCGATTACGAAGGATTTCGTAAATTTTTGGA
The DNA here is from genome assembly GCA_014825925.1 of Bombus breviceps. Taxonomy (NCBI): domain Eukaryota; kingdom Metazoa; phylum Arthropoda; class Insecta; order Hymenoptera; family Apidae; genus Bombus; species Bombus breviceps. The sequence continues at coordinate 13,962,354 of CM026179.1, forward strand.
CACCTATCTCGAAGTGTCAACCCCCGACGAACTTTCACGACATCTTTTTTTATCGTTCGTTAAGAAGGTGCCTCGAGTCGATGGAAAAGCTTTCAAGGTAAGATTTTTCTATTTAATTTCTAAAAAATCCTTTCCTTTTTTTAAAGGGGTGACCTTATAATAGCCGTTGAAAGGGAAGGAGATGAAAATAGTATTGGAAAAATTATAATATCAATATCCAATCTGTTATACTATTCGAAGTTTCGTTAAATTTTTCATAATAATTAGTGAATTAAATCATTAAAATTTAATCGAAAATAAAAATATCATGTGTTCGTTTAAATTATCGAGGATACTAATTTCTGCATCAGGAAATGGCTGTGCTATCGTCGACAACCGCCTGTGCTGCCATTACGTCTCACACAACGTCCAGCAGCAACGTGAACAACACCGGTTTACCTGGTGGAACGTCGTCGGAAGGACATAGTTCTTCCTTGGCCGACAAAATTCATGGTCTCACGGAGAAGTTGCAAGCCTTAGGACACCATAGAACGGAAAGCGAAGCCTCCACCAGAGCACGCACAGGTAATTAACATTTCATCTTTGACTGAGTCACACATTATTTTCTAAGATACCGATTTCTGTATTGTTCTAATTGTTCTATATTGTTCTATCAAACTTTATGACTGAAGTAAAATTTAAAAAAATTCAAATTATTTTTCAAGTAAATTTAATTGTTATTGGTATTACATTACGGATTTTTATTCATCCGTGGGAAATTTTAAAAATATAAAAACTCGAAAAATATCAATTTGCATAAATCTGCAGTCCAGTTATTACAGAGAGATAAAAGGCCTCCTCATTCGATTCTTTACTTTATTGTTATAAGATATAATATTTAACGCTCGTGATAATGATCCAGCTTGCCTAATCACTGAAGAATTATTTAAAATAGAATCTCTCCTCGTATAATGTTTAATCCAATATTGTTAAACGAATTGAACACGTGTAACTGTTTTCGAATCTTATAAAAAGAGAGAAAGCTATTATTGCTTCTAATTACCCGCAGCCTTTTAATCCTTGAAACGTTGACGAAGGAAAGGTCTATTTAGAATGTCCTTCGATGATAAATTTAGGTCCCTGATAAAGGTATTTACAGTGTAAACGCAATATACGTGCACGTAAACGCGCTGAATCATCTTTCACCAGTGCGCGTTTACAGGGACATTATGCAACATTAACTTCCTCTAACTCAGAGAGAAACCGACTGAAATGTTTGCATTAACTAGCTGTTCCTCGCGGGATACAAGAGGATTAGACAATAGATGCTTTTGATACATGCCTCTGTTATAATTCCACTGTAGATAATTATAAAATGACAACTTTAAGAAAATGTTAACTTAGGGTATCCAGTTAGCGCATATGAAATGTCATCCTGTCAAATGAAACTTTTACTGCACTCGTAACTAGTTTCTTCAAAATATTTTATACCTAATCAAAATAATTTCTATATAACTCGACAATTTCATCATTGTAAATTTATAAGAATTGTCAGTAGAATTAAAAAATTCTTGGAATAGAGCTCATTTCATAGAGGACAGTTATCACGTAAAATAGTTTCCTTATCTACAGTTTGTTTTTGAGTAATTTAAAATATTATCGTATAATAATATAATAATATGTTTATAAATATCGCATTAAAATATTTCCCAGATGGAATAGATAAGTTTTTTTAATTTTTACTTTACCTTTTACGTACAAACGTAATGTACAAACATAACATTTTTTCTAAATTTAATTTCATATAAAAAAGATCATACGAATATTTTAATCTTTATTATTTTAATTATTTTAATATTTTAATGTTTGAGGCAGCTAATAATGAGAGTTTCATATCTTTCTTATGAGCTCGTTAAATTCAAACATTCATGAAACGACGTCTCATATGGATAAGCTTAATTTATTACCATTTAAATACACAAGTAATTCGTCATATTTTCGATAATATAATAAATAAAGCGCAATTTCACCGTTTTATCATTTAACACATTGACGAATATCCCGAAGAACGCTACAGGCAAAGCAACCGTCAATTATCTTTATTCGGTTCACGCACACTCTAATACCGAATGATGCATTGCGCGGCCAAACGTTTCCGACATTGTCACCGGCCAGTACTATGTATAATCACGAGTTTCAAAGTTATGACACGGAAAAAATCGATCGATCGTACAAAGTGGGTCACCGTGAATGATTACTGGTTTCATTTGATGATTTAATCTTGCCGCGAAATCGTCCAGGCTGTCAATTTTCTTTCGCAACAGCAATCTACGTGAAAGAGAGATTTCACTGTTTAATAGCAATAGCAAATAATCGAGGCAATAACATTATAAAATAAACGAAAGAGAAAGAGATGTTTGAAACGAATGATTTTATTTGTCCAGTCATTCGCGTTACAATATATTTCTCAGTCATTCACAAAACTTTCTTTGTGAAATTTGCGCGCAAACAGAGGAAGATAAGGTGGGAACTGCGAGAGTCTGATTTTAACCCTGAAAACTGAAATTTCTGGTTGATCGTCTTTCATCGGTTGCTTTGTATAAAAGCGTAGAAAAGAAGATTTATTATTCTATACATAAATTTAGAGAATCTCGTAAGTAACGTGGTTTTATTATTCTAAAGCAATGAAATTTGTTATGAGAATAATAGCAAATTCCAGAAGGCAATAGTAACCAAACATTGATGAAAAAATGAAAGAAAATACGATTAATTAATTATTAACAAATACTCGTTTATTTTCATTTAAAAGATGTATGAAAAAGTTCTAACTATTTGCGAGCTAACGTAACAGAAAGTATAAGAGTGGGTTGCCAAGGCAAAGGACTTTTCTCTTGTCTCTCTAGTTCTCCTTCGGTGGACCAACGCCACGAACGAAGACAATTTTATCGAATCGAGGGAATGATCCAATTAACCAACCCAAAACTTGCTCCTCTAATTATCATTTCCATCGAAATGCCCGGAATCCGTACTATTGAAAATCGAAAGTCTCGTTAATGACTGGTTTAATTCCAAACGCAAATGGAACAATATTTAACGCGGCATTATTGACAATATCAATAACTCTGTCCTTCTGTCGGGCAAATGTCGCCCGTTACGGGAGATTCAACGCGCGCACATTAAATGGTCGGTGTCGGTTTATCCGTGTTTGTGCATCTGATTGATCGAAATCGGAGACAAAAGCGGTCAGAAACGCAATGTACCCCTACGAACATCCATTAGGCGTTGCTTTGCCAGTATAGTAAATCGAGAATCGGAGCCACGATAAATCAGAAAGCTCTATCATTCGTTCGATCATTCGACCACTCACTTGGCAATATCCTCTCTTGTGTTTCATCCGTTTGGGGGCTTCAAGGAAGTGTCCATCCTATATTGACGATACAGCACACCTCGTACAGCTGCCACGATGTGATTGAGAAGAAGAGCACTGACAGCAGCCCAAGTCACAGCCAAATGTCGCGGAATTCGTCCAGGAAGTCGAACAATTCGCTGCTCGTCAACAACGGGAAATTGGAAGGTAGGTGAAGTTGGATGTTAACGACAATGTGGACCAATTTGCACGCTCCTCTTCGGCATTCCATTGCTTTTCAACGGGATTACGGTGATTCGATGGCCCGCTTGCTCTCTTTTCTTTCCTTCCTTTTCTTGCTCTTTTTATTCCTCACGATTTCGCCGTTCAATCGAAAAAAATTATTCAGGTGCTTGTTTTACAAAAACATAGAAGATTATTTTGATTAATTAACTTTATTGGTATTTTTATGCATTTGTGAGATATTTGAGAGTGATATAGAAAAATGTCTAAAGTAAATTTTGTCAAATTATGTTGGTAAAAATCTGCATATTCATAGTCTACTAATCTATTGGCATACTAATTCTTTCATGTTAAACGTTCCTGTATACTAGTTTCTCTCAATCAAAATTATTATTTTTCAACAAGCTTCTCCTAAGTCTGCCTGTCCTATCTCTGTTAACCCCAACACATTTAGAATTTCATTATAATATGAGAAGCGCAAAAATGTAGGAAAAACGACAGCTAACAAGACATTTAAATTAATAAGTAAACTGCGGATATTTATGCATTTGTAGGAAATTAAAAATTTCAAATTTTAACAAAAAGGCGTGTACATAATATTTGCTCGGATTCCATTTCCTTATTTACGTATAAAATTATGAATTTGCATAAACATCGGCAATTTATTAATAAGAAGCAGCTATAATATTGCAAGCTGCTTAACATTCGATTATTCGTGTCAATGGGTCAGCTGGATAACATTATGAATCCTAAAAATGGTATTAAAGTTCAAAAACATCTGGCAATGGACATAAAACTTGCATTCGAGCAGGACGACGATATTAAAATTTACGTGCAAGGGAAATACATAAGTCGTGCTGTTTAACTCGAACAGGAAGTTATAGCTTTTGGTCGCATTTCAAATGGAATGCACAGAGATTCTGTTTCGAGGAACATAATGGTACAACGCCGATAAACGTCCGGTTCGAAGTAGAACGAAGAATAATTCTGCGACTATAGGCCATCTCGAGTTAAACGACGATGGCATCACAGGATGATCGTAACGTAATTCTGTCTCTTTTCCTCTATGATCATCGTAAGATTCTTTACGATGAGTCGTGACATATAGATTGGCAAACAAATCGATGCCATAAAGGCGAACTGCCCGACACCGTAAAACTTGTAAGAATGTGTAGTACTTAATGGTCGCGTCCATGGTAGCTCGATGATGTCTTAATCGATTAGTCTCTGCGTCACAATTATAACGCAGCGCAAAAGCTGTTGACGCATGTCCGGTCGTATGTTGCTTGGTAAAAAATTATTTTCGATGCAAGCTTACTTATCGTGTGTTCTTCCGTATCAACGTGATGTCGATGTCAAAGGAAAGAGGAGCTTTTAAATATTATTATTAGAATTTGCTCCGTTTTTTGAAATTTGAATAACTAAGAACGTCTTGATAACTACTCCTTTGGTTTCCATAAAACGTTATCGGCTTACCAACCATTTTTAAAAGATCTACGTCTCTTGATTCAACAGATTATTTCCATTTTCAATTATGCCACATTACAATCCTCCTGGTTAATCCTAAGATAACATTAAAATCGGAAAATCAACGAACTTGTGCGATGTGATCTTCATATCTTATCCTACACATTTTTGACACAAGTTCCAGATCCTATTCATTTAGTTATCAACAATTCTAATGTTAAGACTTTGTGAATAGAATTTTCAAAGAGGCCACATACAAAAAGGGGAAAAGGTAGAAAGATCTAAGAAATAGTTCAGATTTATAACGTAATAAAAAGATGACACACACTAGTCAGACATCATAAAAATCTAGGTATACTAGGTAATAGCTTCACAAAGCTATTTAAACACTTACCATAGAAAACTTCTATGTTCCTATTGTATTTATATGTTATATAATTGAGATCCCATTAGCGGTATAATGAGACAGGACAGTAATGATTACATCGGTAAAAGTGTAGAGATGAAAAATATTTTGCCAGTAAAAGACAAACGATCAGCGACAATCTCATCACGACCTACATACAAACTCGGAAGATCTTCTCTCCGGCTGCAGAATAATAGTTCGAATGTTCCATTAAAACCAGTATCCTGGATACTGCCGACGATAAATTTCGTGACAGCTCCGGTGGAACACCGCGTTATTACCACTCGACTTTCAAAGTGGGATTTCAATTTAAGAAGCCGGATATTCGGGGCTAATTTTCATACTGATGAGATAACCGGTGGCCCAAGAAAATCATGTATCGTTAAGATCGACAAAAAATACGATCCGCGAGCCTGCGGATAACCGTAGAAAGCGAAACAGCGACACGAGAATACCCTTTGCACGCTGGAAAAATTGATGTGCTCCGAGAATGGAGTGGAATTTTCTTTGCTGGAAGGGAAACGCGTTACGTTCGATATGATAAGGGGTGGTTTCGTTTCGTACGCCCACCGATTTTTACGTCGATGCATTATTCCTGGGGATCGTATGTAACGCTATCGTAAACGCGGTTGAATTATAACTTGGCGCATCAGCTCGATCGAAAGTGCGTTTCTTATCATAACGGAATTGAAAAGATACGAGCCCCGCAAGCCTGTTCAGTTTTACGAAGCTTTTATTCGTCCCTATCAGTCAGATTGTTTGAAACATTTTGAAAAGCAGGTGTTCATGCGTTCTTATTAATCTTCGTTTAATGTCATTGACAATTATAAGTAGTTTTGTTGTAATTTCAGTTAGATTACTTAAATGTAAGTGAAAACACTTTATAGCTACTGTAAAATGAAAATTTAGGTTGCTGCAGTTTCAGCATCATTTTCAACCCTGTCGTCTCTTTTAGTGGTTTAAAAATTGTTTAAATTTGAAGGAAATATAACGGGTTATTTTTAATTATCGATTAATTGTCTTAATTCTATGATAATGTATTTCTTAAAGCATTAAAAACACTTTTATTGTTATTAAACATTGGGAAACCATAATAAGTAACTTAACTCACATTTTTGCTGCTTATCTACAACCCAATAATGCTATTGCCGAGGATCATCATTCTTACAAGATGTATTCAATAGATCATTTCACTTATTTGAATTTGTAGTCACAGTTTAATATTTTATAATTTATCGTTGTGAATAAAACTGAAGTTCACGTAACAAAAGTTCGCCAACTCTATCGGCTACCTGTAATTTTTCAGATTATTCAGATTATTCTATCGAGAGAGCTTCATTAATTCAATCGACAGGAGTCCAGTTAATCAAGCACTAACTGAATCTTCGTTCAGGTAAATGGAGTTCTGTAAATATAATAACTGTAAAGTTCGAAGTTACGAAGATAAAACGACGTGTGTAAAAGAGAACAGGCAATGGCAATAAAGAGTGACCTTTAGTGCCCTTGAGCGTCAGGAAATATTTAGCTGACTTTGACAAGATTTTGACGAGATAGACTAAACCTTTGCGCCTTCCTAGACACAGGAAACCGCGTAAATATCCATTTTTAAATGACAGCTTGATCTTTGTGAAATGTCACGGAGTAATTCGAGAAAATTCAAGATTAACTGTTTGTGGAGTTGTTCTGGGCAAAGAGGGAAACGACGAAATCTCAAAGACGGTATATTTTTGAAACATGAAAAGAGTTGACGACATCAAACGTTGTGTTCTTGCTTTACCTCGTTTAAACGTTGTCACCTTCGTTTCTTGATCAAAAAGAGCAATCTTATGGAAAAACATTCCCTTGGGAAAAACATTCGAACGATAGACAGACTGAAAGACGTATGTACGTCGAGCAATATAAAACGTACGTATAACAACGTATAGTTAAAATAACGTGTTATTATATATTAATATTATTATATATTAATTGCAGTTATATTTTAATTACACTATAATGTATTGTATTGTTTTAATCTTACGTGTAAATGTAAACAAGTAGCGTACTCTATATATTGTTTTATTAATAGTAAACAATAAGAATACTCTTATACTTAAATATATAAAAATTTCATCCTTTTGATCTTTAGAAACAGAAATTGCTGGTTTATGGTTATTTCTCTTTTCTTTGTATTAACTTTTTCCTATGTTGTCAATCTGATATCATTGGACAAATTTATTTATTTTCTAATTTTATTTTCTAAAACAAAGATTTTTAATTACTGACGCTTCCAAATCTCAAACCAGATGTATTCATTATATATATGTCGGAGATGAAAGGACACCGGGGCCTCCCCTTTGGAATTCTTGGGAAAATCCCCAATACTTTAGTCTTTATAATTTAAGTGAGCTTGGGCTCGAGGCGACAACTAGTCGCTGAACGTAGCCGCGGTCACGGGATGAACGTTTTTACCTAACAGAGGTATGGAGTAATTGTATAGCTCTCCTTAAAAAGAAATAGTTGTGGCGGCACGCGACAGTAAACATTCCAACGGTTTTTGTCCCGTGGCTCGCCACACACAGATCCTATTCTTCGGGCAAGATGATTACCAGACGTCGATGCATCTTCGCAGTACACGTTCAGCTAGCCTGAGGACCCGCTAGAAATGTTAGGATTTAGTTAACTAAGGTCCTTCGAACGGACAAACAGTCTTTACGCTAACAGTCCCTAAATCTATCACCTACTGCGGGAAGATACGGGAAATCTGCTTTTCTCACGAACGACGTTTCCCGCTAGCAACTTTCTCTCAAGTGCGGTTAGCATCCCTCTTCAACCACCAACATAGAAATTAACCAATTAACAGGAACGTCCATTTCCCTCACATTCCGAACGAAGGCTTTCCTCGACGAATCCGATGATCTCGTGTCCTTAGACACAACCCATCATAGTTTTCCTCTGCAGCATCATCGTGACGGAAAGACATTCTCTCGTGAAGTCTCATTAGCGAGTTACGTAGCGTCTTTACGCTCGGTGAATATTCTACGTTTTAACAAAGAGTTAGTTCGGTAATACTTGTACCGTAAACAAGCAAGTTGAGTACAACTTGGACTTTGGAAGAAAGCGCATTTTGTTATCCCGTTGACCGCGGATTCGTTATCGAAGCTAGGATCATTGTCGTTAGCATCTCGAGTATCTAATTACCACGGTTACTTGTCACATTCTGTAATAATCATATTTGCGCTAGTAAATATCTTCTCTATTGCATAACAACAATGTCTAATCCAAACGAAGATTCGTTTCACGTCCCTAACCCTAATCCTAATGCGAACCCGACATATGTATACTTTATACATTAATATTACAACTTCTTAGAAACGATGAGATACATATACACTCAGGTACATTAAATTTAGCGAGTAATAGAGTCATATTAATTAGTAATTATCAAAACAAAGGCATATAGATATTATATATCCTACGAATAAGCGATCCAATATTAAAATCAATGACACAGGAAATGTATATATCGGATCACATTCTGTTCTTCCTTGTTTCTATCGATAGCGACCAGTAAACAAGCGAATCAATTTTTCAGCGATCCATAGACCCTCGTTTTCGTTGTTCAATTATCCCGCTGTTCACCGATGAGTTTGCGTATTCGTTCGAATCCCAAAATAACGCCGAACCAATGTATCATCTGGTATAAATAACGTCAACCTTAGAGTACATCGCGACTCTTCTTGGCGTTAAGCTCTCTCGATATACTTTCTCAGTATCTCTCGAGTCACGCGGCAAGCAACAAGTGTCATCTTCATATTTCCCGCTATATATTAATCGTTGATCGCGGCCGATGGTTGTTTAATAGTATTTTCAACTGCAACTTCATCGTCTTCCGGTTACAAAGCTTCCGTGTTCTCCAACTCTGGAGTCACCCGTTAATCATCGATTCCTGACGTGACGTGACACAATGGTGCTGAAGGGCGCTCGAACGCGTTTACCAGATATTCCTGGTGCATTGTTGAAGGAAGGTGAGACGAAGGAAATATTTCTAAGTTGGATAAAGATAGATTAATTGCGATTTCAATGGATTATGTTCGTTGTCTGAAAACTTCAACTAGTGTATATCGTTGGATGCTGAATGACATACAATGAATCAGATTGCAAATGTTATTAATATCGATGTGTCACAAAATTACACACAGTATATAGTTTCAACACGGTGCATAAATAAGAATTATACTAAATGCCACGTGTTTTTCGAATAGAGATTTTTCTGTAATATAAATATTTCAATTTTGACGGAGAATTCGGAATTGACAAAGAATAGTCGTAATTTAAATCTGAAGTATACTCCCAACAAATAAAATGTCGAGTAATCTGGTCCTGTTTCTTGTTAACTAGCTTGTAATTAACAAACTAGAGGATATTTAGAAGTAAGTATTTTGTGTAATATATTTTACACAACTTTTTCTCTTTCAACTTCCTCCATTGTTTAAAGATAGCAGTGCTTTGTCATCCATTTATGTTTATTACAAAGACAACGTAGAATATCATTGTTGAACATTATTAACAATGAAAGTTACAAACGAGCGAAATTTCGTTGTTAAATAAAATCGTTCCTCCGTGTCTATAACGCGAAAATTAAACGTCATGAATATCCAGGTTGTGTCATCGACGCTCGCCGCGATTGGCCAACATTTCTCGTTGTTCGAAACAGGCGAAACGTCGAGCCCTTTTATCAAAGAAAAATAACATTGTGCAAGAATATCGCTTTCTCGACGTGGCCGAAAGACCAGGTCGGTTGTTGCACCGGATTAATTGTCGCGGGAAACAATGCACGTGGTCGTTCAGGATGATTCTATTCATACGGCGAAATGAAATCTGGCCGGAAATAACGTCGAATAAGTTAGCCCGTCCGGTTATTCATTACACCGTGATCGTCGTGGCGAGGCAATCAATCGTGTCATCCGGCGAGCACCGATGGTTTCAATTAAATTAATTGTTCTCAGTGATCACGTTGCTCGGTGGAATAAATTGCAGCCAAGTTTCTCCAACGAATCCGTATACCATGCACCTCTGATGATCGATGAACTCCTTTTCTCTCTTTCGCACCAGTAACTTCGTTGTTTGGAAGAATAATTAGTCGAGGCAATCGTGTTCTTTCTGTCTTTCTCGAACCTGTAAGTTTGCGCTGTATCACATTGCAAACAAGCTTTTACGTTAATGATTTCATCGGACGAAAGATTCGACAGCGTTTAATTACATGTTCAATATCAATATTTGTTGAAATACGAAAGCGTTGCTGCATCTACAAATAACACTGGCGTGGTCTGTTCAAAATCAACTGTTTACTTACAGCTATCGAACACCATCCTCGCTACCATCTTCATACGTAAATGTCGGAGAAGTTATGCCAAAGATATTCTCTGTTCTACAACGATGAATCAGTTTTACTAGTAAAGCAGAAGTTGTAGAATTTTATGAGAAGCAAAAGCGAACGCTACAGTACGAAGTATCGAGCTGATACGTATTAAGCCGTGTGATGGCTCGCTCGAGAGCGGAAAACAGGACTTTTCGCGTGTTTCTTGGCGGCGAGAATGAAATCAGTTTTCGCGGTTCATTCGTGCGTCACTTGAAATCGCCGCAATATAAATCGCGAACGTAGCCATCGAGAAATCATGGACGAGGCAAAATGGACCGCCAGAGAGCAATAGAATTACCGGTGAATTTGTTTCAACGTTGTTGCGCGTACTAAAGATAAATCGTTCGCCTTCAACGATTGATCGACCGGTTTTATTTCCCTCGTGACTAGCCGTTTTAACCTTCCTCCTTTTTTTTCTTCCTCTTCTTATTCTTCTTGTTCTTCTTCTCTGCTTCCTTCGTGGGGACATCTCAGGTGCCTACGTATCTAGAGACTCGTAAAATCACGAGAAGGAGAATTACAGGGACAATATCGATGTCTCGAGGCTTCGTCTGGTCTCCGATTCGGGACTATTTTTATCAGGAACACGGCAAACTAATAGTCTCGCACGAGTTGTCTCTCGGTCAGACAATCACGTTCTACTCGTTTTATTGAGTCATCCTCGAGTGTCCTCGAATAGTTCCGAATCGGCCAGTTCGACGGAATATTATTTCGATGAAATTCGATATTTTTCTTTACGTGATGATTGAAACATTTTTTACGGATATTTCGAGATCGCTCATAACTATACTAGATTATTCAAGGTTGCACTAAGTTTTAATAAACCACGACAAATACTCGAAAAGCGTAAAAAATCGTGTCAAGGTCATTTGAGGGTTACATCCACGTCGTTGAAAGTCACTCGGACATCGTTTTTCAGATTTTCAAACAACTTTCTTGCATTCTTCTATTATACAATTCCCATAAATAATAATAATAATGATAATAATAATTCTTAAAACAAAATATTTTAACAGAGTATATAGTAATCGGGTCCAAAGTTCTTTTTAAGTTTGAAGAAATTGAGAAACCTAATCATTGCGATATTAAAACATTAAGAGACTTTTCTTGGTTGAAATTAAAGTAAAATTGGGCAATAAAGAATTCGAAAATCCTAACACGGTTAAGTTATCGACTAAATTACATTTTGTTACAGAACCAGAGAAAGGTTGCACGATATACTGCAACAATGTAACAGCAGAATATCAAATGTCAAAGATTCCAGTAACTTACGTTTTTTCCGTATTCGATCGTTCGATCGAGAAATTGTTTACGTATCGAGCGAAATTACGAAGGTAAAACACGAAATTTCTGCTTACAAATATCGTTCCAAGAATATTCGTCGCGTCTATCAACGAACAGTCGTGCACGTGCAATGCTCGATCGTTATAATTAGAGCGGTACTCGTGTGCATGCATCGATACTTGGCTCCTAAACCCCGCTACGTACGAAGCAACAGGTTCCTTGTAGAGATTCTTAGACGCGACTGACGAAAGCCATTTCGTTCTAATCTAAAAATAATATTCGATCGGACTTTTCTTCGACTTTGACGTCACCACGAGACCACAGCTTTTCCTGGACTTATTAGAAATCCAGGAATCTGTGCAACAATAGTTGAAACTGTCTAGTCACGTTACAAGCGTCAATCATATGTAATGGTATTTTATATCTATGTTCGCTGCAGACGATGCGACACCATTGCAATTTCATTGCAACAACGCTTTACGATTCGACAGGTTTATATTTCTAATGATGAAATGGACACAAGGGTGCTATATCGATATTGGAAGTATATAACTATTGAATCGTGCAATGTTACTAGTGGAAAATTGCAACGATGTATCGGATCGTTTGTTTTCACCAGGTCTCAATCTCTTCAGTTATAGCGCACCATTGTTTTGATAGTTTTTATTAGGCATTTGATTTAAGCACTCAAAAAGTGAGTAGATATTGAATAGATATAATTCTATTCTATCGTAACACAGTTAATACAAGAATGCCAATTAACCTAAACATATCAAGCTGCGTTATGCTGAAACAGAGTTTCGATGAAATTTTAACGTCCGACTATAGTTATCCTTAACCATTCGTAACATGTACGGTCATAGATTGCTTTTAGTTTGGCTGATTATTTTAGTCATTGATCTTTAGAGATCCGAGCTATAAGACGATTATACACATTTTCATTGTTAGTTGTTTTATATTACACAAAAATTTATCCATTCTCGCTACTAAGTCAAAGAAAAATTTGTGCGTTAAGAGGTTGATATATCGAATTGCATCACAAATTCGTTCTATTTTAATAGAAGAAGACGAGAATGAATGTTACAATCCAATATAATAAACGCTCGATATTGGCTATCTGCGGGTATAATTACTTGTTGTAACAAAAGGATTAAACGAAAATGAATAGAGAGGAGAATGTTTTCGGCAGTTAAACGATACGCATTGAATTAAACAGATCTTAATTTCGTTCGTTATCTTTCATTTCGCAGAAATGAGAAACTTCGTTAGAAAACAGAGCACGATAGATGTCCACTCAGTTAAAGTCAGCCTCAAGGATATCGTGTGCTATCTTTCCCTCCTGGAAGCTGGTAGGCCAGAAGATAAATTAGAGTGTAAGTAATTGTTTCTTTTGTATCGATCAAAGTTAATTAGATCTTATGAAAGCGAGCATTGGGTATTTTTGTTCCGATCTCGGGTAACCTTTCGCCGTTAACGCGTTCTTATATGTCACTTTGTCATAAATCATCCGATTCTGATAAAAGAAAAATTCACAGACAGATGCATCGACATTCACGGCTGTATTCCTTGAACATTCGTATTCGCGTGTCCAACGCCAATCATTTTCTCAGTCTGCTTCGCTAGTTGCACTCGCATACAGTGCACTCGAGCTTGCGTATCTGCTGCAACTTGTTGCACGCCAATTTCGACGCGCATTAATTCATTTGCCTTTCTCTCTTTTTTTCAGTCATGTTCCGGCTGTACGATACAGATGGGAACGGCGTTCTTGACACAAACGTGAGTAGAACGAGATTTTTTGTTTTATTTTTTCCTTTAATTGCTACAAAAAACCGACTCTCGTCGACAGCGTTTTTAAATGCGAAGAAGATGGAAACTGCATAGAATTGCAAATAGTTTGCGACGTTTCGAATGGTCGATTTTATATCTATATTTTTGTTCAACGTGTTCTCACCGTATATGTTAAACGAAATGATTATAGGTTTTATATGGTAGTATTGGAAATTTATCGACCAATTAATCGTAAATACGTCTGTCGATAGGGCAACGAAGTCCATCAACGAATTGAAATAGATCGATTCGAAAGCACCTTATCTAACGTAGCCACGGGTTTAATATTATTATCACGCTTCCCTAGGAGATGGACTGCATTGTCAATCAGATGATGAATGTCGCCGAGTATCTCGGATGGGACGTCTCGGAATTGAAACCGGTGAGTTGGAATGTCATTAATATTCCTTTTCAGATCCACGCGCATCTTAATAACTCTATTTTTCATCTAAATACAACTCTTTTCACTCGAAACATTTATTTTAATTAATACAAAAACACCTTTTCTAAAATAACGAACCATCCCATTAAAAAAAAAAAAAAAAAAAAAATGTACTTTAAATAACATCGTGAATTTCAATTCTGTAATAAAACAGTTCCTCCAAGTTACTTTATTATAAATATTATAGAAGAGATATTACGTTTGGGAAGAAGATACATAAAATCTAAAATTTCTTTGTTTACACAACGAAGAGATGGGAAATTGATGAGCGATATCTAGACGTAAATCCTCGATATTTCTAGATACTGCAAGATATGATGATAGAAATAGACTACGACGCGGATGGTACGGTATCTCTGGAAGAATGGAAAAGGGGTGGTCTGACGACGATCCCGCTACTAGTTCTTTTGGGCTTGGATTCTCACGTAAAGGAAGACGGTAACCATCTCTGGAGGCTAAAACACTTTAGCAAACCCGCCTACTGCAATCTCTGTTTGAATATGCTAGTCGGTCTCGGAAAGAAGGGCCTTTGTTGTGTTTGTAAGTATCATCGGAGCTTCTTTCATGTTACAGCGGTTCTTTTTTCACGGATGTTTCGCTAGAAAACATTTTCATCCGATGAGCTTCCACCCTTTTTATATCTTCTCTTTTCTCCTTTTGCACCTTGGTAATCTGCGATGTAAGAAGAGCAATTTTCGTAAAGTATATCGTTGTTTATCGAGTTTACAGTAACCCGCGTCTCGAGTACCAATAATTTTTTTCATTCGCACTGAAGCAACAGACAAACGAGCCGTTCTCTTTTTATATAGTCTGCAAGTACACTGTCCATGAAAGGTGCGTTCAAAGAGCACCAGCCTCTTGCATAGCCACCTACGTGAAAAGCAAAAAGACGTCGCAAACGATGGCGCACCATTGGGTCGAGGGAAATTGTCACGGCAAATGTTTCAAATGTAAAAAAACTATCAAGAGCTACAATGGGATTACGGGTTTGCACTGCAGATGGTGTCAATTGACAGTGAGTAGTCTTTCCTTTTATAATTATTTCTTTTTTCAATGAATGGGATTGCCTATGTAGGCAACCAAATATGCCAGTTACGCTGTAAGTGTATATGAAAGTTTGGAGGTTTGATATGTTAAAATTTGTATGTACGTTTCGATATAAAGGTATCGTATAGATCGTATTTTTTATATTTTCAGCAAGAAATATAGAAATAGCTGGAGTTAAGAGAGAAAAGAGATAATAAAGTTATAATTAATCGACGTTCGTGTAAAAATTTAAAGACACAATAACATTGGAAGTAAACATAATATAGAACAATACATAAAATGTCGAAACAAATCTCTGATTATATTCCATTCTTGTAATTATGTTCATCTGTTATATCTGGATTCTCTTATCCTTTTCCTCCTCTCTGTAATTATGTTCGTAAACATATAAATTCGCTTGAACATCCGCGGTCTAATTGTAACTATCGAACAACAATTATAATCGTATAACGTTATTCACGCTGATAACGATTTTACAGTTGCATAACAGATGCGTTTCGCAAGTGAGGACAGAGTGCACGTTGGGTGAGTACGCAGTTCATATCCTTCCGCCTACGGCGATTTGCCCAGTTGTCTTAGACAGGCAAAGATCGTTATCTAGGGACAGTAAAAAGGGAAGCAAACACGGTCAGGATTCGTCGACTGTTATCTCGGTAAGTGTAATGAGCTGAATTGAATGATTAAACACCAACGAGACGCGATATCAAAGGATACTAATTCGAGATGCAAAATTCTATTAGCAAAGTGGATTCCTGACATCTGGTGCTGCTACTAATCAACAGCCAGCTATGTCCTTCCAAATTACACCGCCGCCGGACACTTTTCCACTTCTGGTGTTCATAAATCCAAAATCCGGAGGAAGGCAAGGCGAACGCATGTTGAGGAAGTTCCAATATATCCTGAACCCGCGCCAAGTTCATAATCTGGCCGTGGGCGGACCTATGCAGGGTTTGCAGATGTTCAAGGACGTGAAGAACTTTAAGGTGATCTGCTGCGGCGGTGATGGTACCGTTGGCTGGGTGTTAGAGACAATGGGTACGATTAATAATTTGAGTGCTGGGTATTCAGACGATCCATTTGTAACCAGCATTTTGTGTTTAAACTTCAGATCGTGTCCAATTCGAGCATCAACCAGCCGTAGGTGTCATACCATTAGGGACAGGCAACGATCTTGCAAGGTGTTTGCGATGGGGCGGTGGTTATGAAGGAGAAGCTATTCATAAAGTACTCAAAGTATGTAAATATCATGATAAAAAGATCATTCTTAAACGGATAGTTAAAACGAGGTTGATGCATTTAAATTTGCCGTATGAAATAATTTCTAGAAAATAGAGAAAGCGACACCTGTAATGATGGACCGCTGGCAGATAGAAGTGCTTGATCAGAAAGATGAGATGAAACCAAATCAAGACAGTATACCGTACAATATCATTAACAATTACTTCTCTGTGGGTGTGGACGCGGCGATCTGTGTAAAATTCCACATGGAAAGGGAAAAGAATCCTGAGAAATTCAATAGCCGGATGAAGAACAAACTTTGGTACTTTGAGTACGCGACCACGGAACAATTTGCTGCCAGCTGTAAAAATCTTCACGAAGATCTAGAGATCATTGTACGTAAATGTTTCAAATGTTTAAAACGTTGTTTAAAAAAATGGTTAAGGTTAAATTGACGAATTTTGTTCATCCAGTAATACCGATTGTAATCTCGATATTTCTCATTCACAGTGTGACGGGACACCGTTAGATTTAGCACACGGACCTTCTCTCCAAGGTGTCGCATTATTAAACATTCCTTTTACTCATGGAGGTTCCAATCTCTGGGGTGAACACCATACGAAACATCGACTTGGTAAACGGAAGAAACGACCAGACAAAGAACTGAGCACCAGCAGTTTTAATTCCGTAGATCTTACAGCCGCGATACAAGGCAAGTGCATGGGCAATGTTTAACGATTATTTAACAAGTTGGATAGACGTAGTTAGTGCAAATGAAAAATAAGTGTAATGTTTATAGATATTGGAGACAATCTCATAGAGGTGATCGGTTTAGAGAACTGTTTGCATATGGGTCAAGTGAAAACTGGACTTCGTCATTCCGGTAGGAGGTTGGCACAATGCAGTAGTGTCACCATCACCACTAGCAAACGTTTTCCGATGCAAATCGATGGTGAACCATGGATGCAGGGTCCATGCACTGTAAGTTGATCCTTTAAACACTTGGTAATTATTCAATTACATCTACCGATCACTTATAGGTATTTTATTATTTCAGATTCACATAACGCATAAAAACCAAGTACCGATGTTAATGGCACCGCCACCGGAAAAGGGTCGAGGCCTCTTCCGTTTCTTAAAGAGGTGAACTTCGATATTATGAAATAACGAAACTGGAAAATCGAAGTAATCGACTCAGTTCTCGATCAGAACATAGTCTCAACGTCGTCCCGCCTGTTTTATCTTATCTTAATTAAAAGAAAGGGAGAACGAAGCGTATCAATTCGGTCGTACTTTACACAGCTTAACAGTGCTCGTCCGAGAGCATGGAACGAGCTTCGACGTAACTTAGGTATTCTTGTGTACAGTATTTTTGAGAATAATAATAAAGCATCACTCGTCTTAGTGATAGGATTAGCGGTAGACTCGTCGGTCATCGATACCGGTGTATGATCGTTTTGTATACTATGCGGAGATACGCCGAATATGTTTTTTTTTTCTTTCGTTTCTCAAATCCGTGGCTTGAGTCTACCGTTTCAAACGTGCAAGCAAGTACGAGGTTGCACTATTGCAATCGAGCGTATAATTTATATACCGACATAACGGATTGTACGGTATCATGCAAAAGAGAAAATAATCTCGTACGTAACGTTATCTAGATGATATTAACGACAATTTCTTTAATCATTCTTTTTCTTTGTACAACACTTAGATATATCGTAAACGTTTGATTTCTCCATAAAATATCATAGTTGAAGATATGCAGATCATATTCTTTAGATGAATAATATTTGTTGTAAGTAAAGAGTATAAAATCTAATTTTATATCGATTAAACGTTGAGTATGTATCTGTTGTATGTTATTTTATATTCTACTTGCTGTTTTTTGATCTGCATATCCTCGACCAGTCTTGTATCCGTTTACTTTTATAAAGAAAAAAAAAAAAAAAAAAGGATGAAGTTTATCGCATTAACGGCGCATGAAACTATTCGAATCGCTCCTCTTTTTTGCACGACTCCGTCCAATAATCAAAGATCTTCTACTTTCCTCTCTTAACGTTAAGATTTTTGTACGGAAGCTTAGTCGTAACTGCTTAGACATAAATCACGATAGATTGGTTTTATTTATTTATTTATTTATTTATTTATTTATTTATTTATTCGTCCGAATTTATTTATTTATTCGATGGCTCACAAGACGGAGCAGTATATCGTAAGCATATCAGCATCAGCAAACTAAGTAAGGTTCAGTTGTTCCGCGTTTGTCTTTTGTATGAATCGCACAATCAAAAGTTACGAAAATTATGCGTATATTTTCGATTTGATGCGATGTAGCTTGTTAATCGGTGCAATAGTTGCGCGCTGTTATAAATTAGCCCCTTAAGTTTCTTTTCAACATATTGTCTTTCTACACGTTGGCTATCTCTCGATCGATACACAAATAGAGTTAGCACTTTTTTAATTGTACGCGTATCAACGCGTATCGAACTATTAAAACATAGAAGTGGATCACAATGGACATATTAAATATCATATTGCTAAGTAAGTAGGAGGACAAACACAGATATTATAATCTACTACGAAGTTTAATGAAAAATCGATTCAGCCAACGTGTTACATATAATGATCAGTATTGTGGTATGGAATTTGTAGGATTTTTCATAGAATTCTTCTACGACTGCATCAGCACTCACTTCCTCATTGTCTGTACGAACGCTTCTATAAGTACATTTGTAATTTTCATAGCCTCATTTCCATGAGTATTCCATGTTATTTGCCATTAAATTATTTATTTGGCAGAAATTTTTGGATCATTTCTCCAAAGTATTTTTCAAATCTTCCGTCCGATAATAGAAGTAATGAAAAATATAGATTGCATTTTTTATTTCCGAGCACTCGTAACTCACATTCGTTTCACGTTATTCCAAAATGTCAATTTTAACAGAGATCAAAACGAATCTAATCATATTTTGAGAAAAATTCGACACGACAGTATCGAATAGTATACTTCATGCAGCAACATGCCAATGTCGTCATGTTCACTCGCATTATTCTGATTTGTATCTGCATATTTCGCTTTTGTATCGCGTTTCGAGATATTTATGCTTCTGTATGGAAAGTGTAACGAAAAAGTACGACACCAAGTATATAACATCCCGCAGGGACCATCAGAACGTCGAAAAATCCATGTAATGATTATAGAATGATCTTAAATTTTATCTTGTAGCATTGATGACCAGATTAAGCCTGATGTAACGTTTCAATTCAAGCAACGTCAGCGATGTCTATTGTATCCTCGAAAATTCTTTCAATTTTATTATTTATTTCGAAGAAAGCATAGATCCTTCTTCTGTTCTCTACCATTTTTCTTTCATATTTAACAAATTTATCGTTTGTTATTCCTTTGATCGCGTACAAACGCAGAATATACATTGCTCGAAATGTATTACCACGAGAAGACGTTCTAGAGGCAAGCTTTTACGAGTCAATATTTTCAAGCATGTATTTCTCGATCGTTTTACGTAGAGGAATTGATATACAATTTATTCATCGCGCAAATAATGATCGTTTCCCTTATAATCGTTATATACGCATACTTCCCTTAGCGATTATATGATCGACTATAATATAATATAGTTGCTCTCGTTAGACGAATCGAAATATTACGCTTACGTATAATGATACAACCATTAAGGTCTTAATCTTAAGGTTAAGTTGTTATTCATTAGCGAACAAAAATCGGATGAAAGAAGTACGACAGAATTATCACACGGACAAAAGAAAATCGTGAGAGAGTTACAAATAAATACATATATCGTCGTGCTTCTTCGTCGCGAAACTGTGAATACTATTGGCACAATAATTACAAATATTGTTTTTCTATTGGATTGGCGCAGTGTCTCAGTGTGCTTGTCATTGTAATAATGTTATGGTATAAGGAAAGACCCAAAAATCAAAAAAAGGAAAAAGAAGAAAGAAAAAATGACAAAAAAAAAAAATATGAGAAAAGAAAACAAGTGTATTCCCGTGCACAGCAGCGTGAGAAACCCACGTTACCATTGCCCGAAACCGAAACGAACTTTTTAACCCTTGATGCGAAATATCGATTTCCTCGAGATAGAAATACTTCTATTCTGATTCATGGATTAGTATATATAATACAGGGTGATCCATTTTTTAAACATAATTCATACGTTTTCAAAGAGCATGGAAACTGAAGATCACGCAAAATTTTAATTAATAAATACATTGTGAACGTGCCCCTTGACTCTTCTGCGTCAATTTCACTGCGTCACTCAACACTTTTAAGCTTGAATTCATTTTTTTTAAATTTAACATATTCCTATAGCATAATTATTATAACAGATATAACTGTTGACGTCTTTAAATGAAACGCCCTGTATATATAAAAGTAACACATAGTAACATTGACAATAGCGCACGTCAATTATTCCTTTCTTTTTATTACTAAACGCGCTCCATTATTCATAGTGGAACCAGTAAGTTAAAGGAACAACGTTGTTATTTTCAGCGATGAAATAAAAACATCTTACTAACCAAAACGAGAGAAGAAAAAAAAAAACGTGTATTTCTCGTTGATGATTAAGAACGCAGAAAGAAATATTTGAATCGTACGATTCGAGTTGAAAATTCGAAGAAAACGTTGCCTCGGTGCCTCGAATATTTTAATCTAAATCGTTGCGCGAAGTATGACTGGAGACATGACAGAATAAAAATTACGCAGAAACATTGATTTCTTTGTCGATTTTCAAAAATTCTCTTACGTGATATCAATCGAATTTCCATTACCTTCGATCCTGTCGAAAAACTTTTTCTTTCATCTTTAAGTTAATTTTATTCTAGGAATGTTTTATTAATTAAAATTCTTATATAAAATAAATACACGGAAATGATTTCAACGAAATTTTCTATTTCTATAGTTTCTATAGTTTCTATAGTTTCTATAGTTTCTATAGTTTCTATAGTTTCTATAGTTTCTATAGTTTCATGAATGTAGATTCAATGTAGGGCTAATGAAATATGCAGTCTTAAATAAATAAGTAAATAAGTATTACATTATAACCTACAACTCTCATTCAACAATATTGTTACAACTTTTTAATAATCCTTTTACAATAACTCTCTTACAATCCTTCTCTATAGTACATATTCGATTTCACATACACAACAAACAATTTTACGACGTGTATTTAAATGTTCACATGTCACCATGCATCAGCTTCCACGTGTATACGTATATCGCTTTTCAGGCTTATCATTCAATTCTCTAACATAAACATTTGATCTCTATTGCTCATTGTCAATCCTTAATCCAATCCCCAAATCGTCACCTGTATCCGCACGTGATTCATTCCTTTATACATATATACATAGTAATTCGACCTATATTTATCATATACTATATAAGTGATGCAAATTTGAAATTCAAGAAAAGTTTTTTTATCATTACGTATTTTATTATTTAACCGGTTTTTATTTAAGATTTGTTGATTTTCTATCCCAAAAATCAAAATCGAAGAAAGATTTATATATTTTGAGATTTAGTTATCGGAGGAACTCGAAATAAGCAGAGAGGGTTAAAAAATGGAAGAACGCTTCATTGGGATTTGTAACAGTTAAGCGCGATTAAAAGATATTCAAATTAGAGAAATTTACTGCCACTTTTACTGGGTCTATGTACGTTTGAGCACTACTGCCATTTTCCAAAAGATAGTCATATATGAAGAGAAAAGCCTGTCTATTATAGTGTATTATACGAAATAAAGTGTAAATTACGATACAAGATTCTCTGCGAGTATCTATTTCAATAAAAAATATTCTATGTAGAACATTGATTATTAAATCTTATAATGAATATAAAGTATCAAAAAGATATATTACATGCTCTGTATCATATACATTGCATATATACATATACATACATAGCTATAAACAATAAATTATAAATTGAGATTGCTATGTATTACTGAAAGTATCATTCTTTAACATAACCGATATAATTATTTTGTAATGTATTTGGTTGTATAATGTATTTTGGTATTAAAAAATCATCTTCTTCTCTATGCAATCTGAAAAATTTACTAATTATATATATACTTAGTGATTGAAACGCTTAAAATTAAGATAGCATAAAGCGCCACATAGCGCGAAATACATAAAATACCGTCAGTGCACTTCCGGTCCGTTTTTCTGACAAGTATCTGATAGCTGTCTGACATTTCGTTTTTGATAATTTCATTGAACTATGTACATGAAACACGTTATTTATTCGCATCGATGAAATAATAATTCGCACATGTTTCATTAAAATAAAAAACGCATCATCAAAAAACACTTTTACAATCCGGCAAATATATGCACGAAAGGTAAGACTGACAAAATATCGTTATCAGGCGTGCCACCGGCTGGGGTTAGAATTATCCGAATTCCGGCACGGTAATCGTCAAAATTTTATTAATTTTATCATTTTTTAGAATACGCTATCACGTTTATGAAAATGATCAAAACGGGAGAGGATAACCTAAATCTTCCATATCAGCAAACAGTGTAAGTATTTATTGAAATTTAGCTTCATTTCAGTTATAAACGGTAGAATTTCCATTGGTAATTTTTATATATTTTTATACGTCTTTCATTCATAACATTTGATGCCTTTGATTTTTATCTATCTTGGTATTACGCTATATAAACATAATAAATATCAAAAGTGTAAACTTTACATTTTTTTTATATTAATTTTCTGATCTTTATTATTAAATTTATTAACTTAATTTAATTTCTTTTTTATTGCTCAATTTTCTTTTTTCATATACGTATAAAGATCTTTTCCTCTATGTTTAGAGAATTCACTGGACAGGAAAATCAACATTCTGTTGAATTATATAGTAGCAATGTTGTTGTTATTCCTTCACCAGGAGGTCATAATCACGGTAGTTCAAAGGTGAAGTTAAAAAATATTGTTGATTTTACATGGGAACATAACTTTTACCCAGGCCAATTATTAGCTGTTCATATGTCTGGGAAATATTTAGCTTATGGCATAAAAGGTAAAGATAAATTTGAACTTAAATTATAATTATTTTATTGACCTTCTAAATTTAAAAAAATAACATTATTTAGTTGGTAATGGAGGAGGTGTGGTTAGAGTTGTATACAAAGAATTGGAACAAAGAGCTCTGTTAAGAGGAATGCGTGCAGCAATACAAGATCTGGCTTTTGCACATGTTTCTAATGCAATTTTGGCATGTGTTGATTATTTGGGAAATCTTTTTATACATACCATTGAATCAACACCATCAGAATTGTTATGTAGTTTATTGCTACAAGTAGATGCAGAAGATATATCTCCTACTAGTCATCGTGTGATATGGTGTCCATATATTCCTGAAGATGTACCATCAGATGGAGATAAAGTTTCAAAGCTTTTAGTTCTAACTCGTGGTTCCAAAGTAGAGTTGTGGTCAGTTAATACTGTTTCGGCAAGATTCAGATCAATAGAGGTGAATGTGTACCTTACTTACAGATTATAAAATCCATACAAAATGAACAAAGTATCCAACTGTTTGACTAAATGATAGGCAATTGATCCAGCTGTGAAGGAAAATGGAGGCATGTTGGAAATTGATCAACATTCTGACACAATCATAGAAGCAACATTCAGTCCAGATGGCACAGCCTTAGCTACAGCTAGTTTTGACGGAGAAGTCAAATTCTTTCAAGTTTACTTACATAGTAATCCTCATGGTAATCAAGTACAACCTCGTTGTTTACATCAATGGAGACCACATGGTGGACGACCGATTTCCTGCTTGTTCTTCCTAGATGACCATAAAACATACCATCCAGAGTAAGCAATATGTAATAGAACATTTTATTGAATTTATTTTATTATTAAATTAAAATAATCACTGTAACTGTATTTTGTTCCACAGAGTTCAGTTTTGGAGGTTTGCCATAACTGGATGTGACAATAATACAGAATTAAAAGTTTGGTCTTGTGAGGTATGGTCCTGTTTACAAACCATTAAATTTGCACCTACACCTTCTACTGGTAAATTACCAGTGTTAAAAGCCGGCTTAGATCTTAGTGCAGGATACCTTTTATTATCAGATATATACAATAAAGTTCTGTACATATTAAGTCTTACAAAAGATAATGATGAAATGACATCAGTAAATACAATATCAGAGTTCCTCCTCCCGTATCCAATACTGAGTTTTGGAATCGTTGATGCTGGTTTACGTAAAATGCGTCCTACTGGAGAATCGCTGGAAGATTTATGTCCTTGTGAAGAAGATACTGAAGAGCAACTTGTTATAAGGATGTATCTGGTTCAACCAAAGTCATTACAAGAATGTCATATTGCTTTCAAGCCTGCCTCACAAATGAGTGGTAACTGTCTTATGGACACACTAACTCATAAATCAGTGAGCTACTCTGAAGACACACGAGATATGGGAAATGTTAATCATAATGGAATTTCAGTAGAAAATTGCGAAGAAAATCGTTCCTTATCTGCTACACTTGAGGCAACAACAAATCACAATGCTGGCTTAAATTTAATGACACCAGATGCATTCAGCTCGCCTGCCAAAAAAGAAAATAATGAATTAGATTCTCGCCCTAGTAGCCCAGAATTAGGTAAAGTGTTATCTGCTAGTCCCTCACTTGCACAAGCAGTTCAGGCTCTAAATGCAACAGACCCACCATTAGCCACAAATGAGTTGGAAGAACAAGCACCTGCTAGTAGTGGCAGTAGTCCATCAAGAGAAGTAAGAGAAATTTTATCTCTTACAAAAGCAGATGAAGAACCAGAACCCGAAAATAAGCCAAAAGATACCAATACTGCTGATGAAGATTGGCCTAATATCCCAATGGTATTGTTAAAAGATGTAAGCAGACATGCCATGCAGGAAGCCGATGGATTCACAAATGATGAAGAAAAAAGAAAAAGATTAAAAGACGAATCGAAACCAACAACGCATACTGCAGGAAATACTGAAAATACATGGCAAACAACAAACGAATTGAATACTCTCGAACTAATAAGTAAAGTAGAGTCAATTTTGGAAATAATTCAAGATCAACGACAGGAATTAAGAGAGCTAGGTACTGAAGTGACTAGATTAAGGCAAGAGACACCAATTTCGACGCGAGTAGAATCTGCTTTAGCACGAGCTTCACAGCAACTAAATGCAACCTTAGAACAAACATTATATAGCCAAATGGCTCGGCAACACGATTTTCTTAAGACACTTGAAACAACAATGAAAGACAAAATTGAAACTACCTTACCACGTATTATTGAAGACACAGTAGAGCCATTAAAGCATCAACTTAGATTAGATTCTGCTCGAATGGATGAACTCTTAAAAAAGAATTTGACAGAGCTCATTAATAGTAATAATATAAAAGATACACTTGCTATGGCAGCAGTGAATGCAGCAAAACCAGCATTAGACGCAGCATTTAAAGAAACCTTTACAAATGTTCTTTTACCTGGCATGGAAAAAGCATGTCAAACAATGTTTAAACAAATACAAGATGCTTTTGTTAGGGGTACCCGTGAATGTAAGATATCTACGATTAATGATACGATTTAAGGAAAATACCAATTATATTTGAAGGCTAATTTCATATAAAACATTTTTCATTTTTTTTTTTAGATCTTCAAAATGTGGATGCAATTGCAGATAAACAATATCAGCAAAGAAATGAACAACAAAGTGAAGCGCTATCCGCATTAGTTCGCGAAGAGTTACAAACAGAATTAAATAGAGGTTTAATTATTCTCCAAGAAGGAACAATACGTACAATTCGTGATTCTATTAGAGATAATTTAAACCAACAACTTACTGAGATCACGAATGCGCGGTAAGTGTATTAAAAACACTATATCAGTTTCCATTAAATGGTGAAATTAATCGAATATGCTTATAGTTCTCGAGCTACTACACCTGCTATACCAGTATCAGCGGTTGCTGATGCTCAAGCACGAGTTATATCTCTCCTCCAACGAGGACAGTTAAATGCTGCCTTCCAACAAGCTCTAAGTGCTAGTGATTTAGGCTTGGTAGTACTAGTTTGTGAAAAAACAGAACCTTCTAGAGTATTTTCTTCTGTAGGACCTCAAGGTCAAACCTCAAGATGTATTTTGCAACAACCTGTAATTCTTTCACTTGTACAGCAGTTATCCGCAGATTTAGGACACCGTACAGAACTGAAGCATAGGTAATAGAGAAATTTTTTATTATTAGTGCTTAATAATGTTAGATAAAAATTTCTCATTCTTTATGATTATTTATTAGGTGGCTTGAAGAGGCGATATTAAATTTAGATCCTAATGATCCAGTAACACGAGAACATATGGGTACTGTGTTAATGACTTTGCAATCTCAGTTAGCTGCTTTTGTAGCAGCTAATCCAAGTCATAATTCTATACGGCGTATGAAAATGTTAGCTATGGCTGCCCGTGCACTTTTTAATCAACAACCTTGATGTTATATATGTATGGAATAGAAAAAACCCATTGACATCAGGTTTTACATGTTTTGTTTAAAAAATACCTTAATCTGAAAGTAATATTCACATTATCCCTTCATGTCAAGACTGGCAGTAATTTACATAGAATATAAAAGAATATTGTACGAAGTTATCGTTAGCAGTTTACACAATTTGTCGAAACTCGCGCCTATAATTTGATTTTTTATAAAGTATACACGTTTATGAAGTATTCGAGAGTTTACCAAAAAATTATTTTCTTGATCTTACATATAAACAAATATATAAATGTATTATACAATATAATTAAAGAGCGTGATATAAATGAGATTGTCATTAAAATAATGGCACAATAAACAATAAAAACACTATATGAATTTAAATTATTAATTATTTTATGAATTATCAATAAAGTTTTATTAATCACTAATATTATTCTATCAATTGGTATTGAAAAAATTCTCTATTAAATTTTATGGTACATAAAAAAGATTTATTTTTAATTATTATAACTCCATTTTTTGATAGCATTTTTCTGCGAAATTATGCTATGTACTGTCTTTATATTTAAAATGAATTTTAAAATAGGATCTTCACATATAATTAATGTACATTCTCTTAATTCTCTTAAATATTAACTTTGTATTAACCTATAGATAATACATTTCATGACATATTGTATAATACACATTAAACTTTTCATACGCATGAAGATAGAGTAGCAATTAAATTTTAATTAGAATTTAACTTGTAATCTTAAATGACTCTTTTTAACGAAACGATGTTTCAGGAATTTTGTGTTTAAAACTATATGTATCTTGAAGTATTTCTATTCCATATTATTTTATTTTATCTCTGTCTCATTCATATTTTCTTTTATCTAATATGCTGCTAACTGTAATGTAACAAACCAAGATATTCTATATTTCTTACTATGAAAAAATAAACACTTTGAAATTAATAAATTGTATCTCAAATTTTATAATATATTATACTAGTATGTGGGAGAATTTTAATGCACCTTATTGATTAATAATTTCTCTAATATATACGAGTATATAATCAAGACTTATTTTTTATTTATGTATTACTCTATATCATAAAATGTATATTTTCAGTATTCCAGTTTATATAATTGTTAAATGAATGTAAATAATGTGGAATTTATATGCATTTATATTTCCTTCATGTTTTCTACATATAAAAGTTCCTAATTCAAAATTTACGTCGTGTTCCTTATATGATTAAATATTTGAACGAGAATGTAATATATGTATAAAGTGAGTATTATTAATTTAGAGTATTCATAGAGTATTATATCTTCTTTATCATAATCATATCTTACTTTAAAGTGATGTGATTCCATTTACTTATTTTTCTTACTTTAAGTGTAATTATTAGTACTACTTGAATAGTATAAAGGAATATAAAGAATAGGACATTTCAAAATACAATGAAAAGTTACATATATTAATCAATAAAGTCGAATGCTTAGACATCTTTTACTATACAATATTGTAAAAAAAATTGTTGAAATAATTTTGTAATGTACATGAATATGAGATTTTTCAGTTCTATCTTCCAATGTGTTCGTTCTTTATCTAACACACAAACTTAATCTACACAAACATAAATAACATAGTTGTATGTATAACTTCATGTATTTACAAGTAACAATTTTACTAGTAAAATAAGTATACTTATATTTATAGATGGACTCATATAAGTACGTTACAACACAGCTCTAATTACTGCAATTTTGTAAGCTGAAAGAAATAACTGTATCATAAATAAAAGGAAATTTGCATAAATTTTAATAATTTATACAAGTTTTATGTATACATGTCCTTTTTTAATTATGCATCTATTTTCAAATTATTTTGTGCTTCCTAACTACGTATTCTTTATTTCTGCAATCAATGCTTCTTTGATATGTGCTGCTATTTTCATTTTCTTTCTCTTCTTAACTCTACCAGATATTTTTTCTTTAACATTTTTTGAAATTTCTGTTTGTGATTTACTCTTCTTTTTCAGACAACTGAGAGGATTTGGGCCCCCTTTTTTCTTCTTTTTTAGTCTTACTTCTGTTTTATCAGTTACTCCAGCTACTTCTTTTAATACTTTAATATTTTCTTTCTCCCATTCAGTCATCCCTAATTGTTTACGAATATTTTCAGCATATTCACAACTAGCTTGTGAAGGTGCTTCCAAAGTTGGTGCTTTACCATGCAAATATATTATTGGTACACCTGGAATTTTTCTCAAGTAATCCTGAAGTTCTCTGTCTTGCGTAGCTATAATATATCTGAAAAAAACATAACAGATATATATACATATATGTATAGTATCACTAATTTTAATTTTTGCCCATTGAAATTTTTATTATACCTAAATGAATTATTTTTTCCAACCATAGATAGTAAACATTTTGTGCCACTAATTGAATGTTTTTCATGTCCACATTTATGTATAGGATATTGTTTAACAATTTGCATAGCACCACTAACTGCTTTTGAAAATGAACTTAATTTTTCAGTTTCCAAAATGATACATGGTGTAGTTAATAATTTTACTTCAGATTGAAAATATTTTGATAATTGATCTTGTATATTAAATTTATTCTGAAAAGAATTAAAAATTATTACAAATTCAAGTCACTTGTTTTCATTAATTTATAAGTAATTACATATATCATTTTCTATTTTTTATATAATGAAAGCAGGCA
Organism: Bombus breviceps; assembly: GCA_014825925.1. Taxonomy (NCBI): domain Eukaryota; kingdom Metazoa; phylum Arthropoda; class Insecta; order Hymenoptera; family Apidae; genus Bombus; species Bombus breviceps. The sequence continues at coordinate 13,992,261 of CM026179.1, forward strand.
TCAACTTTAATTACAGTAACATAAAATAATATATTTAAATGCAAACCTCTAATGCAGCCAAAGCAAATGTACCATCAATAAGAACTTGAAACGGAGATCTAAATTTGAAGTTGTTAATAAAAAAGCTTAAACTTTTTCTCGCTTTTTTCTGTCGGTTTGTTTTCATCTTGTTATTTTCCCAGCTATACCTTAAAATGTGTCACATTTATCTTGTACATATACAGATTTAATCTTCGAAATAATATGATAAAATATTATTGAACATTGTAAACTTTTATTTTAAATCGACAAAAAAACTAAAAATGTTAACCACTAAATAAAAAGCTATGTTTTTTCAATGTATTTCATAAACACAAATAGTGTACATATATACATATAGAAAGATTACTCAATATGCAATATAACATAACCTACTTTCAGAGGTGATCGGAATCGGAAGTGAACAGAAGTAAACTGAACGTTGTGCTGCTTGTTGATTTGAAAACATAGTTATTACTTATATTTTGTGTACTATTCCTGAGAAAAATTTTGCGTTGTCGATTTCATTCGTAACAGAAATTCATCAAAATGTAAATGTTTACACAAAATTTTTTATCGTTTTAACAGTAATTTTTGTATTTACATAAAACTTAACCTTATTTTTCTATTTATATACTATCTTTTTATGTAAATTTTACCTGAAGGTTATAACTTTTCTTTTTGAATTCCTATTAGCATTTTTTCTAACAGAACAACTTTTATTTTTAGGTCTTCTTTAACTAAGCCAAAATCTGAAATGACTCCTGAGGAATTAGCAAAAAGAGAGGAAGAAGAATTTAACACTGGACCACTTTCAGTATTAACTCAATCTGTGAAAAATAATACACAAGTTTTAATTAATTGTAGAAATAACAAAAAATTATTAGGAAGAGTAAAAGCATTTGATAGACATTGTAACATGGTTTTAGAAAATGTAAAAGAAATGTGGACTGAACTTCCACGTACTGGTAAAGGAAAAAAAAAGGTAATATAATATAACTATGTGGTATTGAAGCAAAACTTATGATTGACAGTATATAGAAAGTTTTGTTTTTATCTAGGCAAAACCAGTAAATAAGGATAGATTTATTTCAAAAATGTTTTTGAGAGGTGATTCTGTAATTCTAGTTCTACGAAACCCTTTAGCAACAGCATCAGGAAAATAATTTTACCAATATCTTCACTATTTTATAAATTATAAATAAGAAACATGAATTTGAAATAAATTTTTTAATTTAAACTATAAATGTGTATAATTTATTCGTATTAACAATTATATCTTGAATTTAATATAATATACTTTCTCTTATACTTTAAGTATAAAAATGAAACAGTGTTAAGTAGGACATGACATTTATTTGTAATGAATTATACATAAAATCATTAATCTTTTTCAGCAATTGCAGTAAGATGCTTATCAATTTCTTGTTCTGTTAAAGTTCTGAAACATAAAAACATTTCATATGTTATTTATTTATAACAATTTTATACATGAAGTAGAAATAATATTTACCGAAATTTGGGATTGTCCTTTGATACTACCCCAACTTCTATCTCTGTTGGCTTAAAATCTACTGATAAAACAGTAGATAAACAAGTAATTGCTAACTGTATTGTTTCATCATGATCATAATTTTGTTTCTTCTTTAACTTTTTTTCCAGATAAGAATTAGCTTCAGTTTGTTTAGCACCAACAGAGATGGCTCTGTAACCACAATAATATCCAGCAGGATCAGCCTTATAAACACAAGGTCCTTTTTCTTTGTCGTATGAAATAAGCATCATAGAACATCCAAGAGGCCGCATTTCTGCATTTTGTGTATATACTTGACTGATATCTGCAATACGTCTGCATAATGCATCCACAGGAATTTCATATTCATACTTGTATTTAAAATGAGCTGCTTCATATCTTGCACGTTGAACTTGAGATCTGCTATCAGCTAAAATGCACAACAAAAACAATATATCTTTAATACAAAAAAGATCTAGATATTTCAAATAATAATGGTTGAAAAATTATATAACAAATCTTTAAGATAATCATTTTCTTTAAAACTTTACTCACCTATCATGCCTGTCACAAGGCAACCGATATGCTCAGTGAGTTGAAAAATATGAGTAACACTGGAAGCATCAAGCAGCTTATCCTATAAACAAATATCCTTAAATTTAATAATTTTCATTTGTATTGTTTGCAGAAAAATCTTCAAATGTTACTTTAAAATACTATAGTATATACTTTAGAAAAAAAGGAATAATATTATAAAGAACTAGTAGCAATAACAGTATAGTGATAGAGGTTATCTTACAGGCACTTTCTTTTGTGTAGCAAAAACAGCTGTGTCCACTCCTTTTACAGCGACAGATGTCAAACCACCTTGATTTATCGCTTTAAACGCATATTCTGCAAAATATTCGATACTTTTACTTAGAAAGGTTGAAAATTGCTAATCACGCCATGTCATGGTTCCCGCTTAGAAAATTAGTATAAGAGTTAGTACTTTGAAAGACAGCAACAAAAATTGGAAAACTGTTTATGTCTTAATGTAAAATATTTTTACAAATCTTACCTACTTGGTAAAGCCGCCCTTCCGGTGAAAAGATTGTAATATGTCTATCAAAACCAGCACTACTGCCGCGCGCCATATTAGCAAATAATGTTAATGGTCGCGTTTAAAAGTTGCAGGCGACTATTCGAAACGTCAAATCATGCAAGGCGAGTATTAAGGTAATTTACATTGAACGACAGAAATTTTTATCGGAACAATTTTTACATATTCTTATATTCATTTAGGAAAGTAGACTTAAAATCAAATATAAAGATCTGACTTTTTAGGAAATTTGTAAAATTGTTTATTACTTATACTTACAATTTTAATATATTTTTTTATATAAAATTATGCTTTTTATCATCCTGTATAAAAATCTAAATTTTATTTAAAGATTAAATTATAATTAAAAAAGATAATTGTTTAGTATTAACAGTTAGAATTTAAAAAGATATAAATTTTAAAATTTGATTTCAAAAGTAATATATTTTAAATATATAGTAATATATAGTAATATATATATAGTAATATATTTTAAAGTAATATATTTTATTGAATATTTCTCTTTTGAGAAATATACGTAGTAGCAGATTTTTTAGTATAATTAACTGCGAAACATATTAGCATTCCTATGTCAAAAAATAAAGCAATTTAAACCTTTATATTTTCTTTACTGGCAATGCACATACATATATTTGTTTATTCGTTTTTCTATAAATAACGCTTGCGATGTCTTTTAACATCTTAAGCTCGTTCTGATCGAGATCGAATCTGATTTTACACCAACCATCTAATACGTAGTAATACCTGATACACATCGGTATGTGTACACATTGAACATTAGATTTCGTGAGCAATGTAAATGTTATCATAAATTACTGTACTTGGTATAGTTACACAAGTATCTTGTCTATGAAAAAAATGACACGTTCGTCTTAAATTACTGCTGTCATTAAAAATTTTCCAGTACGCTAGTAGCACTTAAGCGACACTTACGATACCAAAAGTAGATACCAAAGTACAAATGTTTGCATCAACAGGTAAAAATATTTTATATTAATTGAAAAATTAATCACTTAGTACAACAAATATCTGTAAAAGATAAAGGTAGTCGTTGCATTATTTGTAAAAGGTACATATTATTAATCGCGTAAGGTTTTTTTTCGAGTAAATAAATTTTATAAGAATATAAGCGTCGGTCATATGACCATCCACAAATTTTGTTTTATTTTTTTTATATTATAAATGTGTAGTGGCATGTGAAACTAATAATAATTTTTACAGTTTATTGTACATTCTGTATGATCGAAATCAAAACAAAACCCGCGTGAGTCTATTGTGCATTATTTATAGTTCTGATTAAAACGAAATCCACATGATGATTAAAATTTGTATTACTATTCGTAGCATTCCAAAAGTGTAAGTAATGCGTGTATATGTATATAGTAATGAAACAAAATACTTTTATATGATATTTTGAAATGTTTATATTGAGTAATGTACTTTTTGCAGTAAACTAATTGTAATTTTGTCAAACAAATTAATTTACTGTAAAAATTAGTTTAATATATTAATGTAATATATACATAATCTTATCCAAATTTTCTGTGTATATACATGAAGACTTAATACTAATTTTCAGGTGATAAGAACAGCCTGAAAAATGGCACAGAAGCTTTAAAAAAACAATTTGATCCTACTGGTTAGAATTTTTGTTCTTATGAAGAAATTATATCAAATTCAAGTTCTATGTATCATCTATTAGATCAATATTTTATAGAACATCAACATATTCGATATAATCCCTTAAAGGGAGAATGGGTACTAGTGTCACCACATCGAATGAAACGACCCTGGGGGGGACAAATTGAAACAAATATAGAAGAAGATCTCCCAGATTATGACCCTGATAATCCACTTTGTCCGGGCAACGTCAGAGCTAGTGGACAGGTAATGCATTTAAATAACTATCCTTTAACTTTAAAACCAGAATTGCACAACTTTTGTGATACTAAATGTTCTTGTTTTCCAGATAACTCCAGTATATGAGAATACATATTCATTTGTCAATGACTTTCCTGCATTATTGGAATCAGTTCCTGATCCATCAAAATCTGAAGATGAATTATTCCAAATGGATGCTGCCAGAGGTACTTGTAAAGTGATGTGTTTCCACCCTAAATCAAATGTAACAATAGCACTTATGAAAATTTCGGAAATTAAAGAAGTGGTTAAACGGTATGTTGGTAATACATTTAGTTTGTAGTATTGTAATATTTTATGTAATAAATGTCGTTATGATTTAGCTGGATTTTTGAAATGCTTGAATTGGGAGAGAAATGGACTTGGGTACAAATTTTTGAAAATCGTGGTGCTGTAATGGGCTGTAGCAATTCTCATCCTCACTGTCAAATTTGGGCTAGCTCTTTCTTACCAAATGAAGCTAAAATAAAGGATAGATACCTCAGCGATTATTATAATCGTAATAAAAAACCACTTCTTATAGATTATGTACAAAAAGAACTTTTCAAAAAAGTAAAGTACCATATTAAGAGAATTTAGATTTAAATCTTCAGATTTTTTAATTTGTATATTTTATGTTGTAGGAGCGCATTGTATCAGAAAACCGAGATTGGGTAGTTTTAGTACCATTTTGGGCAGTATGGCCATATGAAACTATGGTATTGCCTAAGAAACAAGTATCTAGGATGCAAGATTTATCAGAAAGTCAACAAGAATCATTAGCAGCTACTATGAAAATACTGTGTACAAAATATGATAACTTATTCCATTGCTCTTTTCCTTATTCTATGGGTTGGCATGGTATGGTTAAATATTATCGGATATTTTCATTAAAAAAGGTCATGTAATCACTAATTTAAAACTAATCACGATATTTAATTGATTCTATTTGAAGGAGCGCCAACTGGACCATATGTAAAACAAGATTATCCTTATTGGACTTTCCATGGAATTTATTTACCTCCACTATTGCGTTCAGCAACTGTAAAGAAACATATGGTTGGCTATGAACTTCTTGCACAAGCACAAAGAGACTTAACGCCAGAACAAGCAGCAGAAAAATTACGAAATTTATCAGATTCCCATTACAAGTATCCAGAAACCAGCTTAACTAGTTCTGAGATAGAAGAGTATTCTAAATGAATTAATTCACTTTATATAACTATATATTTTTATAAATGTACGTGTTATTCACGTATATATATTTATAAAAATGTAATGTCGAACATCGTGTAATTAATTTTAGTATTAAAAATCAATAAACATGAAAGTAATCAATTACATACAATTTTATACAATTAATATACAGGAAATGTACAATCGATTTTCTTGCTCCAAGCATGAATGCCACCAATTACATCTTTTATTTCAAGATTACTTCCCTGAAATATTTCCTGAAGACTTTTTACAGCCTTTTGCGAATCATTCCCTCTTCTGCACATAACATATACTAGAACAAATACATACACATTTATTATATATTTACAACTTCAACATAACATATTCAGCAAAATATACTTACAACTAGCATTATCATGTTGTTTTTGTATTTCCTGTATTCTATTTCTTATTAATGTTACTGTTTCGTTGTTATTAATATCACATAATGGTATATTTATAGAGTTCTTTAAATGACAGATGTCAAATTCTTCGGCTGAACGTACGTCGATTAAAATATGAGCTTTCGTGCCTAATTTCAATGTTGTATTATATTCTTCCACACTTATTCTTTCTTCTGTTCTTAATAAATTTAATTTCGGATCTTTATCATTTGCTTTTGCACCACAAAATTGTTCATAATCAATTAATTTGTGCAGAGTTGGATGCTCGCCGCAAACGGCACAGTTTATATTTTTAGCACGCAGGTTGATCTTACGAAACTTCGTTTCTAGTCCATCAAATAATAGAAGTTGACCAGATAGTACATGCGGAAGATCGAGTACTATCTTCAGCGCTTCTAATGCTTGTAAGACGCCAATAGTACCAACGGCTGCAGTTAAATTAAGTAATAAATATTTTCTGAATTAAAAATACTGAATAAATTAATTAAATTAATTAAAAAATAATACCTGGGCCAAAAACACCACCATCTCCACAATTTGTTACTGTTTCTGGAGGAGGAGGTTTAGGAAATATACATCTGTAGCAAGGTCCATTGTAATTAAATACAGATAAATGACCTTCAAATTTTAATGCTGATCCAGATACTAAAGGTTTATTACTTAGAACACACGCATCATTTAATAAATAACGTGTAGCTACATTATCAGTAGCATCTACCACTACATCGTAAGATTTTATTATGTCCAGAGCATTACTGCTATCTAGTTGAATTTTATATGGAGTAACTTTAATGTCACTGTTTAAGCTAAAATTAGGAATATTTAGTTTAGATTATAAAAGTAGGGATATTTTATATCATGAATTTTACCATCAAATAAACATCTAATACATATACTTGTAAAAATCTATGCATATTATATTGATATACAAATACCGATTAAGACTTTCTGCAGCAGTATTTACTTTTGGTGTCCCAATACTTGTTTCTGCATATAATAATTGTCTATGAAGATTATTAATCTCTACATCATCATAATCAATTATACCAATTTGTCCAACACCAGCAGATGCTAAATATAATGCAGCTGGGCATCCAAGTCCACCTGCTCCTACGATCAATATTGCGCTATTCTTTAATTTTACTTGACCTGTAATTATATAATGAAAAATGTTACAATTGAAAATAAAAACTTTATTATTATTTATCTATCAAATTAAGAATACATATAGAAGAGAAAATATTAAATACTAAAGAATAACAGATTTTTGTTACATGAAATTCATATGATTTTAATTTAATATATATAATACATTTTAAAATTGTATAAATAGAATACACCTTTAATAGCAATTTCTGGTAAAAATATTTGTCTACTATATCGTAATATTTCTTCGTTATTCAAACCGTAATCTTGTAAAATTTGTTTTTCGCGCCTTAAGGCAGCTAGTTGAGTTTCCTTCGTGTGTAACAACTCACGCAATTCAATAATTTCATCAATCAGTTTCCTTTCGTTCATTTTTCTAGAAAAAAATTTAAAAATGAGTTACTGTTTTACTATAAGAGGTTAAGAGTAAAATTAAATTCAAAATTTTTTATTACAGAAAATCATAGGTAGGTAGTTAGGTTATACGTATTAAAACTTATTTACAAAATTAGTGGTTAGAAGGTTGTTATTACATAAGTAGCAAATCCTACATAAGAAACAACTCGTTATAGATAAAACTTAAACAAAAACGAGTGAAGATTATTATTCTGATCTTTATTATTTTATTATTAAGTTCGAATACTGTCACTTTTTTTATTACTTTATAATCAGTATACACGTATCTATTTGAATAGATATATATTACACATTCTGTATTCTTGTTCTACATTTAAGATGCAAATGGCACTATGCTTTACATATTTAGTATACGTAAAAATGCTCGACTAATCTCTTAATTAACCTTTAATCCTTTCAACGTAATAGATAAAATGAAGAATTTATCGTTTCAAGTAGTATAACAAAAATAGAGAATATTTCCGAAACATTTTCGAATACTCACTTTTAGAGTTTAAAATAATATTCTTTTCAGTGATTGTATACAGATTTGTATTAAGTAAACTATAAATATGTGTAAGCAATATTTATAAATTAAATTATGATGTCTTTCAAGCTTTCTAGTTAAACCCGTGAAATGTGTATTTTAGGTGGCTACTATGACCGCGTGGTTCTGTGAGCGTCTCAAAGAATTAAAGAAAGAAGCAGTGAAATTTGAAACGGCTAAAAACAGCTAGTTCGTTGAAAATTACGATGTGATTGGTTTCAAAGATCCTTACGAGATCTACGTGTTTATTTGCACAGTGTCGTGCGCAATAAGTGCAGTACAGTCTTGGGCAAAGGTAGGAAGTTGATGATTAATGTCACGGTCAGCGAGGTTCTCACTCTTGACAAGTGCATACAAGAAAATCATGACTTTATAAGTGACAACTGGAGTATTGCCTGTGAAGAACTTTAATCGTAATATATACATACATCAAGATGGTGGAACCAATTTTTGACTATCAATTTCGCCTGATACTTATCGGTGACAGTACAGTCGGAAAAAGTTCGTTGCTGAAATATTTTACTGATGGGAAGTTCGCAGAGGTACGCAGCGACTCTAACCGTTATTGTCAACAATGTTGATAAAAATGTTGATTTTAATCAAATCTGTCATGTTTTGTTCTTTTGTCATTTTTCATAATATCAAACAAGTTGTACTGTAATTGATGTTGAAATCGAAGTTGAAATAGATTTTATGTCGTTGGAGAATTTCCAATTTTGCTGATCTAATAATATTTATGTAGTTGATTGCTATTTTTTAAATAAAGAATTCAGGACAGCATAAAAATGCTATGATATTAAATATGTTTGAAGAATTTTTGTCATGCAAATGAATTAGTTTTAATATCCAATTATAATTATATACATTGTACAATTAGTAGCTTAATGAACAATAACAAACAAAACGGTATCTTTGATTAAGATACATTTTTATCTTTTTTCTTGAATCTGTCATTGATTTTTATATAGAGTATATTTTTTAGTAAATTAAAAATTATAATTCTTTTACAATTCAACGAGTTTATACCTGATATTATTATAGGAAGTATATAACATATTTTATTTGATTAGCTTTCAGATCCAACAGTAGGAGTAGATTTTTTTGCTAGATTAATTGAAGTAAAGGATGGAACAAGAATAAAATTACAGTTATGGGATACAGCTGGTCAAGAAAGATTTAGGTGTGTTATATTTGTATTATATGTTTTTAGTAATTACAAATATATTGAAAACAAGATATGATATATCATTGATACAAGTAAAATAATGAAATGTGTTGTTTATCTTAGGTCAATTACAAAATCATATTATAGAAACTCTGTTGGTGCCCTGCTTGTGTATGATGTCTGTAATAGAGCAAGTTTTGAACATATTCCTCAGTGGATGATGGAAGCTCGTAGACATATTGAGCCACATCGCCCTGTATTTGCATTGGTAGGTTGTAAATTAGATTTAGTTACCAATGGAAGTAGGCGAGAAGTTTCAAAGGAAGAAGCAAGAGCTTTTGCTGATCAACATGGAGTACATCACATTGAAACCAGCGCGAAGACTGGAGTTAATGTTGAAGAAGCATTTCGAACAGTTACACAGGAAGTTTATAATAGAATACAGACTGGTGAATATAAGGTAGAAGATGGTTGGGATGGAATAAAAACTGGATTTGCTAGGCCTGGTGGTTTAGATTTTAATCTAGTCGAAGCAGAACCTGCAAAATCCTCTTGTTGTTAAGTTAAAATTTAATTTGTTATAAAAGCAAATAATGTTCAGAATGCAGTGGTACTAAAAATTCATGTTTCTTAAGTTTTTCTAAATCTTGAGACATGTATATTAAGAGAGAGAAAGACCGAGAGAATACATCCAAATTTCCATATCAATTTTATTTGACAAACATGAAAGAAAATTCTATTCTCCAATAATTACATTCCACTGCATTCTCGTTTTAGAAGAAAGATTTACAACAAATTTAAAATGTGTATAAATCTTGATTAGACATTTTTGTACATAGCTTGTATAAACGAATGATTATATGTCATTGAAGTACATAGGCATTGAACTAGGACTGTTTCTTATCTTATTTAAGGAACAAAATATCTCAATGTAAAGAAAGTTCATGTTCATAGTATAAATGTAGCTATAGCATTTTTATGAATTTTGTCATATATTAATGATTTTGTTAATGATGAAAGAAAATAAGGAATGTGCTTCTTTGTCAAAATCATTTTTTAAATATTGTAATAATAGAGTATTATAGTGAATATTATATAAATTGAAGAAGAGTTTTTGAAATAAAAGTGCAAATGTTTGTAGATCATGCGTTTTACATACAGAAGTTACTTTTGGTTTTTAATGACACAGTTTGTGATAATGTCACATATACATGAAGAGCCAAAATATATATATATACATATATTCGTACTGTTCATATTCAGTTAAAGCCAAACAAGTTAATATATCAGTACTTATATCTTAATTTATGAAACAATATATAAGAAGTGATCTGTATGTGCTCTAATTTTAAAACATAAACTTATTCTGTAAATATTATATTATATAATTATGTCAAAATATTACAAGATCTTGTTATAGAATAATAGATAGTGCACCACAATTTGTATAAGTTGCTATGAATTAATAAATATCTGCTTTATTATATTTTTATCATAAGATATAAACATGTCAGTTTAAATATGATATGAAAAATTTATATAATCTAATATAATATTTTTAATATAACCATTTTTTATTGGATGGTACATTTTACATTTTTTCATGTCAATCTCTTAAAAGAAAATAAATTTCTGACTTTCAAGATATAAGTTAAGAACATAAACACTTGCATATATATACATACATTCTTAAGACAGAAATAAATTAGTCAAATAAACTTTATTCAAATAAATATTATTTATGTGATTCGCATTTTTCAATGCAACACGAATTAAGCAGACATGTATTTATATCTGTACAATGTAACAGATATATAGAATACGTATCAAATGATAAAGTGCAGTAAAATCTGCATTTGTATAAATAGTGTAAGTAAATGCAGCATGGATAGAATTTATGTACGAAGTTTTATACTTATTAACTGTGGCATAAGACAAACTGAGTAATAGCTATTAGAAAAAAAAAAAAAAGAAAAACGCGAAACAGTAACATATAACTTACCATTATATTTGTATAGCTATAGGACGTATCTTTTTGTCAATAAGTGATGTACGTATGTAGTGAACGTACAACGTTGTAATATCCTAATTGACAAATAGACTTTTTCATCTATAAAATATCTAAATTTGTTATGTATTCGTTTCTGTTTTAAAATATTTTTTTGTAAATAGAAATTAATATTATACTGAGGACATGAATTATAATAAATCTATGTTATGTTATTTTAATATGTGACTATATAAAACTATAATTATACATAATATGTGAAAAACGGACACAGACATATATATATATATATATATATATATATATATATATATATATACACATATATTATAATGCCTATTTTGTAAAAATTGTTTTCTCATAAAATTTATTTTATGTATAATTTGACAATTCAATATATACATCTTTGTGCACTACACATTTATATACATATAATCATGTTGGAAAATAAACAATTATAAAATTATATATTCTTTTTTGATAATGTACTGCAAGTATTAATTATTGACATTTCTTTTGTGATAGAAGTCAGGAAATTATGTTCTCCCACCATATTCTAGATAATTTCTATTTATTTAGCTCAATAAATTCATTTTTTTGCTTTTTTTTAGAATAAATTAATTACAAAGATACTTTTAATAAAATTACATATTATCATATTCATAATTTTAGATATATATAAAATATGGTGTGTGTTTTGTGTAACTAGTTGTAACTAGCGGCACTCGACAGTAAACTTTCCAACGGTTTCTGTCCTGTGGCTCGCTACACAAAGACACTATTCCTGCGGACAAGACGATTGCCAGATTCTTTTTTATTTTTTTTTATTTAGTAATTCTCGCATTGAGAATTTTCAGTAATTTTTTCTGGCGTGGCACAGTGACATGGGTAATTATTTATAATAAGTTAATACTTATTATAGATAAGTATAATTTATAAATAAGTATTATAAATAAGTAAATATTACTTACTATAAATATCTAGTTAAATCTTGTGCTTAGGTCTAACGGGTAGTGTTTTTTAGCCTGCGGATCCGGTCTGACGTATTAAGTAATCCAGTAATTAGGGGGTTTCGATGTTTGTTGACTCTTTTGCTACATCTGTTGCTATATTTTGTTATTTCTTCTTTGACTGTGAGTATCTTGAGGTCGCGATGTATTACTTCGTTGGTGACATACCAGGGTGCGTTTATTAGGGATCTTAGCGTTTTCGATTGGAAGCGTTGAAGTATTTCAATGTTGGAATTACTTGCTGTTCCCCATAGTTGGATTCCGTAGGTTCAAACAGGTTTTAATATGGCTTTATATAGCATTATTTTGCTCTGCGTGATTAAGTTGGAAGGTCGGTCAATGAGCCAGTAGAATTTTTCGAGTTTAGCCTTGAGTTGCTTCGATTTGTCTATGATGTGTTGTTTCCATGTCAATCTCCTGTCCAAAGTCATGCCCAAATATCTGACTGAATCCCCGTTAGGAATTGTAACACTGTTAATGGTCACCTGAGGGCAGGTTTGTTGTCGCAGCGTGAAGATTACATGCGTGGATTTGCTTTCGTTAATTTTGAAGACCCATTTGTGGAACTACTTTTCCATAGAGTCGAGACCTCGCTGGAGAGTAGAGGATGCAATTATCGGGTCTGCGTGGGATGCTAGTAGCGCTGTGTCATCAGCGAATGTCGCTGTGGTTATCTTTGTTAAGGTTGGTAAATCGGCAGTGTAGATGAAGAACAGCAGGGGTCCAAGGACACTGCCTTGGGGTACGTCAGCTTCTATTGGAAATGTTGCGGTTGTGGCATCTAAGTATTTTACCATGAATTGTCTGTTGGTTAGGTAGGATTTTAGGATGGAGTAGTAGGTGTATGGTAAGATTTTCTTTAATTTAAACGAAAGTCCTTCATACCATACTTTGTCGAATGCCTGTTAAATGTCTAGGAATACTGCAAAGCAATATTTTTTATTTTCTGGGTTTTGGCTTATATTATGTGTTATACAATGAATTTGCTCTATCGAAGTATGTTGTTTCCGAAAACCGAATTCCCGAATTTCCGAAAGTATTCCATGGCAGTTTGCAGATATCTTTTTCAATGGATTTAATCATAGTTTGTATGTCGATGACATCATCAATGAAGATAGGCGGGGGAGGGGGAATTCTTTGAGTATGTTGATTAGTTACTGTTTCGGCTGTGTCCATGGATTCCAGTATTGGATGATTCGTCTGTGGATTGCAGTATTGTGAATCTGTTGTAAGTGGTCACGTGGCTTGTTGGCGGTTTAATTTGATTATTGTTCGCATTTATTTTAATTATTTTCAGCTTACGTTTTTTTTGTGTGTTTTCGCGTCGTTTGAAAGGAGGGATACATTGTCCCTTTGCCACGGGGGAGGAAGAGCGGAGCTGTTATAATTTTGCTCAGGAGAGCCTGTTTGAGATGATTGGGCCATCATCGAGCTAGTTTTTTCAATTTGAAATAACTAGTCGAGAGGTTATGATTCGGGTCAGAGATTAGGAGTGTTGGATTTTCCACTAGTAAGTTTTGAGAGCACTTTTTTTTTCGTGGAGGAAACATTCATAGGTGCCCCCCGCTCTCCGAGAAGAGGTCTCCGGGTAGTGCCGGATTCGTACCGGCTAAAACCTCCACGGTGATCGTCCTGACGATTGGTAGGAGAGCCCCGGGACCATTTATTTCGTATTGCTACTGGGGCACTCCTTCGTCTTCTCCCTGATGGTGTAAGCGGGAGTTCTCCTTGGTTGATTGGGCCGTTAGGAGGGACCACTCCTCCTAATGCCAAGCTGCCTGGGCCGTCGTGCAAGTCCGAAGGGGAGACCAGACCCTCTTCAGCGCGACGACACTCTCGATGGATGTTGTCTTCTCACCCTTTCTCTCTCGGCGCGCTCCTTTGCGAGCATGACTTGCTCGCAGTAGGAGCGGACGGCGATGTACTCCTGTTGACCCCTCAGCATGGCTTCTACGATCGCCTCGGGGGCCAAACTCTCGCCGATATCGAGTCTTAGGACACAGCGCGGTTCCTTCCACACCGGGCAGAACTCCAGCGTGTGCTGTGCCGTGTCTTCCTCTTCCTCGTAGTGGTGGCACGTGTTAGTTACCTCCCGCCGATTCCTTAGCAGGAAAGTTTTGAGAACACTTGGCTATGTTTGTTTCGATTCACTTTCGACGGTTGGGCGTCACGTGTTTTGTGAATTTCACAGAGTACTAGACACACGTCTGCACGCTTCGGCACTCAACAGCAAACTGATGTTAAAAGTAAATTATGTAACGTAAATAATAAATTATATAAGTAAATAATTAAATAAATAAAAGTTATAAAATTTGGAAGATACCACATATCCTGATTCAAGCTTTACTTTCACGTTATTCGACGTTAAGGTGCTTATCAAAGATCCCACTTCATTTAGTCCAGCGTGATAAAATACTGACACCTAAATTGAAGTGAACGTGAAACGTCTCTATATATGTACCCATCACAATTGTCAGAACCTTCGTCGTCCGAGGATTAATCCTTTCACTGTGGATTAAGATGACTATGCGCTGCAATAACTGTGTTGTAGAACTTAAGAAAAATAATTTTATATGGATTAGATGTATACTCATTTCGCTATTGGTTAGAACAGAAAATACATAGACATGTGTCATAATAATTCTAAGCCATAAGAGTTTATATATTACGTTATAATGTATTACGTTATATAGTATTATGTTATATTATAATTCCTTATATTATATTACGTTATATCGTATTACGTTATAATGTATTACCTTATATAGCTTTACGTTTTAATGTACTATATACGATTATATATAATCTATTGTATACGATCAGTGGTGGGGCGATCTCCAACGAACAAGAGTTTTCCTTAGCGACAACATCGTCACCGGACTTCACTGGCTCATCGACTACAGAACAGTCACCACATCTCTAGACTGATTCTTCAACTTTGGAACAATCAACGTATCGGCACTGATTCTCCAACTTCGGAACAGTCAACATATCGGCACTAATTCTCCAACTTTGGAACCGTCAACATCTCTTCCCGGGTTTTAACCCGACAATCATTCATCTACTTCATTCATATCTACGCACCAGCGTAAATAGCTTCTATATAAAGTTGTTGGAAATATATTATAACCTGCTATTCAAGTGCTACTCATTAAAACTACGTCTATTATCGTAATTGAAATAAGGGATCGATCTGTTCGTGGTATCTATCTAATCGTAACGTGAATTTACGACTCCCGCAGACGCGCTTCCTAACGATCGTGTCTCCCGGCGATTGGTCGATAAATCATAATGTATTACGTTATAATATATTACGCTATATAGTATTACGTTATATAGTATTACGGCATAACGTATAACGTTATACGATGTTATACTCCACATTTGCTTGCGTCATCCGGTTTCCTCTATGTCAAATCTGTTCCCTGTCAAATTCAATGCATTTACAGTTTTCAATATTCAAGGTTAACTATTCAATTAAACGTATCTCCGCTGCTTTAGGGATATGTAGACAATTCGAAGCGCGCTATACTCCACAAATGCTGCTTTATACAGAGCACATCATCAGGTTACCTCTATGTCAAATCTGTTCCCTATCAAATTCAATGCATTTACAGTTTTCAATATTCAAGGTTAACTATTCAATTAAACGTACCTCCGCTGCTATTGAGGGTATGTTGACAATTCGATGCGTGCTATACTCCACATATGCTGCTTAATACAGAGCACATCATTCGGATCGCGCTATGTCAACTGCTTTAACTGACAAATCCAATGCAATTACAGTTTTCAATTTCCAAGGCCAAAATATAAATTGAACGTATCTCCGTCACTATTTGGGGTATGTAGACAATTCGATGAGCGTTATACTACACATTTACAGCTTTATACAGAGAAGACCATCCGGTATGCGCCATGATAATTCCTTTAACTGAAAAATTCAGAGCAATCACATGTTTTAGCTTCCAAGGGCAAAAATAAATTGAACGTAACACCGCTGCTATTGGGAGTATCTAGACGTATAGAGTATATAACGTTATACGTTATAACGTAATACTACATAACGTTATACGTTATAACGTACCACTACATAACGTTATACGTTACAACGTATCACTACATAACGTTATACGATATTACGTAATATTACATCACGTTATACGTTATAACGTATCACTACATATCGTTATACGTTATAACGTAATACTATATAACGTTATATGTTATAACGTATCACTACAGAACGTTATACGTTATAAAGTAGCATTACATAGCGTTATACGTAATAACGTACCAATGCATAGCACTAGCACATTAGCAATCATAGCACTACATAGCGTTATACGTTATAACGTATCACTACATAACGTTATACGTTATAACATATCACTACATAACGTTATACGTTATAACGTATCACTACATAACGTTTTACGTTATAAAGTATCACTATATAACGTTATACGTTATAACGTATCACTATATAACGTTATACGTTATAAAGTAGCATTACGTAGCGTTATACGTTATAACGTATCACTACATAACGTTATACGTTATAAAGTAGCATTACATAGCGTTATACGTTATAACGTATCAGTACATAACGTTATACGTTATAAAGTGGCATTACATAGCGTTATACGATATAATTTATCACTACATAACGTTATACGTTATAAAGTAGCATTACATAGCGTTATACGTAATAACGTACCAATACATAACGTTATACGTCATAAAGTATCACTATATAACGTTATACGTTATAAAGTAGCATTACATAGCGTTATACGTTATAACGTACCTCTACATAACGTTATACGTTATAAAGTAGCATTACATAGCGTTGTACGTTATAATGTATCTCTACATAACGTTATACTTTATAAAATAGCAGTACATAGCGTTATACGTTATAAAGTAGCATTATATGGCGTTATACGTAATAACGTACCAATACATAACGTTATACGTTATAAAGTATCACTATATAACGTTATACGTTATAAAGTAGCATTACATAGCGTTATACGTTATAACGTATCACTACATAGCGTTATACGTTATAATATATCACTACATAACGTTATACGTTATAAAATAGCAGTACATAGCGTTATACGTAATAACGTACCAATACATAACGTTATACAGTATGTCGTAGCACTACATAACGTTATACGTTATAACGTATCACTACATAACGTTATACGTTATAAAGTAGCATTACATAGCGTTATACGTAATAACGTACCAATACATAACGTTATACGTTATAAAGTGTCACTATATAACGTTATACGTTATAACGTATCACTACATAACGTTATACGTTATAAACTAGCATTACGTTGCGTTATACGTTATAAAGTATCACTATATAACGTTATACGTTATAACGTATCACTAAATAACGTTATACATTATAAAGTAGCATTACGTAGCGTTATACGTTATAACGTATCACTACGTAGCGTTATACGTTATAACGTATCACTACATAACGTTATACGTAATAACGTACCAATACATAACGTTATACGTTATAAAGTATCACTATATAACGTTATACGTTATAAAGTAGCATTACACAGGGTTATACGTTATAACGTATCACTACATAACGTTACACGTTATAAA
>CM026179.1:14010829-14041398 GCA_014825925.1 Bombus breviceps
TGAAGGCTATGTAACTGATTATATTAATTATTCGTGATCACGTCCGTTTATTTATACTCGTCGGGGGGGGGGGGAGTCGGAAAATTCGAATTTGTTTTCGTTCGGTTACATGTAGCGTAGAGTAGTGCAGAGTCTGTTTATTCTTACATTACATGTATCCTAACGATCTTCATACTCCGAAGCAAAACAGCAACATGATTTGAATTGAATTCTAACACATCGTTACAGATTAATGGCTTAAATGTTATAAATTAATAGCTCAAATGTTATAAATTAATGGTTTAAATGTTATAAATTAATGGCCTAATGTTATAAATTAATAGCTTAAATGTTATAAATTAATGGCTCAAATGTTAGAAATTAATGGCTTAAATGTTATAAATTAATGGCTTAAATGCTATAAATTAATAGTTTAAATGTTGTAAATTAATAGCTTAAATGTTATAAATTAATAGCTTAAATGTTGTAAATTAATGGCTTAAATGTTATAAATTAATAGCTTAAGTGTTGTATATTAATGGTTCAGTTATAAATTACTGGTTTCATTGTTATTATTTGGTATTTTTTTTATTTACCTTATATTTAAAATCTTCTTCGATGTTCACTCTCCGGGAGATCAAGCACGAAAAAGCTCGCGCGCGATTTGCGTTTTCCTTATATAACTTGACGAGGTGTCGTGATGTTAATCAAACTGTAACGATTTTTTGACATAGCAGGAGATGGTTATCCACTATAACAAAATCAAGTTGGAAAATTTCTTAATTTTTATCGTAAATTGTTGTCTTTAACGATTTGATACTCGTTATAGTTGTAACATAAAATGGCCGTTTTCCTCAATACCACCCGCATCACTGTACGTGATAGAGATATTAATTATGTAGCGAATAATATGAACTAATTGGCTGTAATCACGGTAAGGTATTTTTTCGTAAGACCTATCAAAGTACCTATTAGGCTGTTTGCGAGAGACTTGTTGATTCCTCGAAGAATGGTTTGATTGTTATAAATTAAAGTTTTAAATGTTGTCAATTAATGTTTCAATTGTTATAAATTAATAGTTTAATCGTTGTTAATTAGTTGCTTAAATGTTGTTGATTATTGGTTGGTTCGTTGTAAATTAATGGCATAAATGTTAGAAATTAGAGGCTTAAATGTATAAAATGACAGTTTAAATGTTGTAAATTAATAGCTTAAATGTTATAAATTAATGGCCTAAATGTTATAAATTAATAGCTTAAATGTTATAAATTAATGGCTTAAATGTATAAAATGACAGTTTAAATGTTGTAAATTAATAGCTTAAATGTTATAAATTAATGGCCTAAATGTTATAAATTAATAGCTCAAATGTTATAAATTAATAGCTTAAATGTTATAAATTAGTAGCTTAAATGTTATAAATTAATGGCCTAAATGTTATAAATTAATGGCTCAAATGTTAGAAATTAATGG
Organism: Bombus breviceps; assembly: GCA_014825925.1. Lineage (NCBI taxonomy): Eukaryota > Metazoa > Arthropoda > Insecta > Hymenoptera > Apidae > Bombus > Bombus breviceps. Next base: position 14,012,282 of record CM026179.1, read on the forward strand.
CTTAAATGTTATAAATTAATGGCTTAAATGTTATAAATTAATGGCTTAAATGCTATAAATTAATAGCTTAAATGTTGTAAATTAATAGCTTAAATGTTATAAATTAATAGCTTAAATGCTATAAATTAATAGCTTAAATGTTGTAAATTAATAGCTTAAATGTTATAAATTAATGGCTTAAATGTATAAAATGACAGTTTAAATGTTGTAAATTAATAGCTTAAATGTTATAAATTAATGGCCTAAATGTTATAAATTAATAGCTTAAGTGTTGTATATTAATGGTTCAGACGTTATAAATTACTGGTTTCAATGTTATTATTTGGTATTTTTTTTATTTACCTTATATTTAAATTCTTCTTCGATGTTCACTCTCCGGCAGTTCAGGCACAAAAGAGTTCGCGCGCGACTTCCGTGCTCCTTATATACCTTCACAAGGTGTCGAAATGTCAATCAAACGGTAACGATCTTTTGACATAGCAAAAGACGGTTTCTCCATTATAACAAAATCGAATTGAACAATTTCTTAATTTTTATCGTAAATTGACGCCTTCAACGATTTAATACGATATCCATTTTTATCATTTTAATAGTTTCTACAAACTAAGACTAAATTCTTACTTCTTTAATACTAGTTTTCGACTATCAATTAGTTTGAACAAAAAGAGAAAAGGAGCCTAACGGCAGTCGATGACGTTCCTGTGAAATAAGTTAAGGTATTGAATAATCAATAATAATATGATAAAATTCATATTAAGCATTATATTATATTATATTGTGAATATTCGTTCATTTACTCGTGCTAATTACAAAAATAAAATGTTCCTTTTTTCTCGAATAACACCTACATCACTGTCTGCGATATTTAAAATTCTTACTTAATGTTTACTTGATAGTCAGGTTCTTTTTTAATTCCTCTCAAGTTAAACGAGTAAATTTACTCGTTATAGTGGTAACATAAAATGGCTCTTTTTTCTTCAATAGCGCTTTCATCGATGTACGTGATACAGATATTAATTATGTAGTGAATAATATTCCTCGTTAGATTTATCAAAGGATTTATTACGCTTGAAGAAGTATCAAATTCTATGAAAATTAATTAAACGATTTTATTCGATTACCCGCGATATCCGCCGAGCCCCAGACCAGCACCAACATGTCGTCAGCGTAGCACGTCAACGCCGGCTCGGGGGGGGGGGGGGCATCGGTGCCCGAAGTACCGCGTCATACGCGAGAATCCACGATAACGGTCCTAAGACCGACCCCTGCGGCACCCCGCGACGCGCGGCCCCCCGAATCATTCGACCACCAGGATCGGCGTAGACGATACTTCGGTCCCGGAGAAACGCCCGAACTATGTCCCGCAAATAGGCGGGCACCCGATTATAGTTCAGGGCCTCGCCTATCCTGTTCCAGGGAAGGCTGTTGAAGGCGTTGATCACGTCCAAGGGCCAGGCCATGAATTTTCGCATAATTTTCGCTGCGTAATGAATTTGTGAACTTTTATGCACGAAGAATTTAGTACAGAATCTAAGGAAGCTTCTCCAATTCCTTAGAGAGCAAATTAATATTGCATAGAGTTGGTATTTATAAAAAAAAAAAAAAATCGCAGACACGTACCGCGGTAGCCACAGCCGCGACATTTTCTAATGTTCATAACTAGTTAATTAAATAATTATTAAATAATTAATAACAACGTAATTAATTAAAGGGAAATACCGGTCGAAATTGCTGTGTGAATCTTGCCAGAGGTTCTACTTTTGTCTTACGATGCTGACAAATTCATAACTTTTACCAGGGAGAAGAATAATTAAGAGATAACCGTAACATTAGAGGGAGAAGTACGTCTGTCCTTGTCGCACAATATAACTTTCCTTGTCTAACAAGAGTTGAGATACCTTTTCGTACATTCTATGCTCCTTGTTACTTTCCCGCAGTTCTGGCCGTCTTCCATAGACGGCAGCATCGATCGTACATCGAACGTTTTCCTAATTCATCGAATTTTCGATAATTCAGTCAGTAACAATTATCGACGACGACTTCTCGTCATCCGGGGCGACTCCGTCAATTTTCGCATTATTTTCGCTACATGTAGTTAATTTACGATCTTTTGTGCACGAAAAACTTGGCACAGTTTTTAAGGAAGTTCCTACAATTCCTTGGAGAGTGAATTAATCGCGCAAAAGGTTGACTGTAATAACCAATCGTGAAATTGGCCAGTGGTCAACCTATAGTCACCTATTTCAGAGAGAGGAGAATTTATATAATATTTGGATTCATAACAATTGCAGATATTTTATAACATTGTTAATTTTTGCAACTCGACAGAATATTTTATATCGACTAATAAACTTTCTCAACTTCGTACAACAATTACGTTAATCCTTACATGTAATTCACATGTAATTCTTACATACACGTAATTCTGATATTTTCACACAGGTAGTTCTGTTCTAGTTCTGTTTCTAATATAAGATTATGCTAGTGTGTTGTTGTAGGTCAATTATTCATTTAATTACTTACTTCGTTTTATTTAATAACGTTTGTGATATGTAATTGTAAATATCCGGTAGAATTCTCTCGATATCTGAATCTGTCGTGCGATAAATGCTCGTGTCCTTACCCATCTACATGCCATGCCTACCCGAACTAGGCACAGTGGTACTCTTCTTCTCTTCCCTCCCACACCTACCAAATGTGCAACAAAAATTGCTTGCGAGAGCAAAATCGGGTAGCTTTCACTACCTCGAGCCGGTTTGGACACACCACCCCGGGGAAGAAAACCCAGGGTGAACAAACGAGCCCCCCGCGACGACAACGGGGTTCCGCACGCAGCCTAGAGAACCCAACACGTCACCAAAAAGTTACGAGTCCGACACCTTACCGCGGAGCTAACCGAGCTCTTTACGCGTTGCTTGCATAAACCTACATTTATGTTTAATCCATTTTTTCCACAATCACCGCTCTTTTGTCTTCTACCTTTTCATCAAAAAAATATTTTAGATACACCCTATTATTCTCTATCCTTCTTTCCACTCACCACCCCCATTTACCGCTTATTAAATTTACCAAGTCCTATACATTTTTTCCTCTTTCTATGCCAACTTTCCTTTCTCAAATGACATTACGCCTTTCAACAATTTTTTTTCTCTCTATTCCCTTCCATCAAACCTTCTTCCAACGTTCTTCTTTCCTGTCAGACTCCGTAACGCATTATAATTGTCACCCAAGCCTACACCAAGGATGTAATTACCACCGTATTTCCTATAATTCTATATAATTGCTACATTTAATAATACCATTCCATTTTGTTTCTAATATCTTTCATTCCTTTAAATGGAAATCGTTTAACGTTAATCACTTTCCATATATGATCCACATAATTACAAGATTGCAATCGTGTTATTCTTTATTAATATATTTCCAGATACAATTACTACCTTTTGTAATGGCATTTTATTCCATTACCCATACGTTTCGCAATTACACCCTCCTTAACGCAGCCATATTCTTAACCTTTAAAAGCTATTCTATCTGTCATTTACCTTTTTAAAGCCTACTTTCATAATTTATGGACAATGGTCGAATAAACAAGGCACACATATCTCATAAATGTATCTTTATTCGTTCTTTAGTCTCCTAGAATCCAAACAAATCCATTCTTTTGCCATCCAGAAAATTATATCGCCTTACGTATTATCACTTTTCCTTCTTCTCCTACTTCTTTCAACTTTCACGCATCTAACGTCTACTATATTTTTACATATTTTACAATTTTCTAACAAAATTAACCCATGTTTTGGCAAATTCCCATGCTGAATCAACATCGCTATTACCTTCCCTGCTCCACCTTTCACACACCTAAATTAGAAACACGTTTATTTTATTTACGCATCTTTATTACACACCTCGTCTTTTCACCCTATATTTTTACGCTCTTATTATTACCTGCTTCACGCAAAACGTTTCGCATCAAAACAAACGCTTTTTTTTTTACGCATCTTATTTACACATTTACGAGTTACTTCTTCCTGCCCTCCCCTCGTTTCACACTTTTCCTCCTACGGTCGCACGCAACCAACGAGATAATACATTTTCTCATTATCAGCGATTAAACGCTCTTTTTCTTCTTCCTCTTGTTAATCCTCTTGCTGTTCGTTGTTATTCGTCGCAGTCCACTTCTCCAGATGCATCGTCCATCCATGCTCGCAGGGCAATTTATACAAAGCAAAACAAACCGATACGATAAGCTATAACTAGATATGAGATAATCAGAATTATCCTTCGCGTTGTATTTACCAGAATTTCCGATCAACGTACCTTTGCGTTAAATTTCCAGATACACAAAATATCTTACACAGCTCCGATTAACGAAAAACTCTGCAACTGTAACCCCAAAATCTTTTACCCTGACGTCACCTTAGGCAACCACGTCTAGATATCCTCCGGACAATTGACACCACGCCACCCTGATAAGGGACTTCCAAGAATCATATTCCCTCTATCATTTCCATTATACTCGCTTAGTATACAGACTCCGAATAATGACGGCCAAGGCAGTCTGAATTGTAAGCCGATACTTGTGCATTGTAATATTGGTACTCAAGGGTCTTGGACTCTTGGTTTGGACTAAAGTTTTTTTTATATATATCATCACGAGAGTTATTTTTTAAGTGACACAACCGTGGAACATGAGCTCGTCAGACTGCCGAGACACCGTCATGAACTACGTAGAGTTCGGATCGATGTCCAATAAACTCTTCTAATATTTTCGGATAAATTTTATATTCTATATATATAATACTATATAATATATACTATATACTTTACTATATAATATATACGACTTACATTAAGTGGTAATGACAAAACCCCCAATCACTTAGTTTGCCAACCCAATATTACGTTCTATAGTAATACGTTATAATGTATTACATTTTATAGTATTACGCTATGTAGAATTACGTTATATTATACTACGTTATACTGTTACGTTACGGTATTTGGTATTACGTTATCTGGCATTACGTTATATTGCATTACGTTATATTACATTACGTTATATAGTATTACGAATTATTCAAATCATTTTAACATAAGAGAACATAAATTAGATCTTAAATGTATGTAATTTGTAAAAACTGTATTATAAATATTCATATCATTTTATAGCTTAAAATTATTAAATTATATACATGCTTACATTATGTAGACTTATGTTATATAAGCACCTATATATATAGCAATAATCATAAAATCATAAATTAAAATGTGTTTCAATAATGTAATAACTTGCATAGATTCTTTTTCAATAACAAAAACATAGTTTGCTATGATATTTATAATATACGTATGTGTTAAATTAATTTATATACTATTATATTAGAGTATTGCTTAAATTAATATTAAAATGTTGTATAACTTCTTAAATATTATATAAGTTTTTACTTACAGCTTAACAATTAATAGAATTTCTAATGTATATATCAAAAACAACAATTGCATATTAAATTGTTCACAAAATCATATCTAGAATTGAAGAAAATTATGGTAACAATAATTGTATACCGCATAATATTAATATTTAAAGATTCATGGTTCTAAAATTTCATTATAAATTCTTTTCTTTAATAGTATTTACCATCTTGGAAGAGAAGTCTAAATAGTTTAATTATATTCAAGGTGACTAGAAATATTGCTATTTTTTTTTCTTTTTTGGCTATTAATAGATATTTCTTATTTTGGCAAGAATGATGTATTGTAAATTTAGGAAATCATGAACAAGTTTTTAAAAATTTATAATACTTATTTTTAAATAATACTTTCTAAAATTATTTACCTGTACATTAAGCAATTAAACATGTATGTATGTATGTATGTATGTATGTATGTATGTATGTATGTATGTATGTATGTACAAAACAAATTATTGTTTGGGCTATATACATAAAAATCATCTTATAAGGAATAGGAGAAGATACAATTTTGGGAATATGGACCATAAATGGCAGTTCGCCATGAGTATGGAATGATTAATTCTCAATGCTAATGGGAATGAGTTACCAGGAAAACCTGATGTGCAATAAAAGTATTAAAATTTAATGTAAGATAAAGGATGTAGAATACATATTACAATATAAATGTTCTCCAATTTAGTACCTCATTTACTGATCATTTTTCTAAAGTTTATAAAAGCTATCAATAATGTAACGTTATATTGTTGAAAACTTAGGATGGACGGAATCCATATTGTTGGATTTAGGTGCTATTCTATAAGAGTAGAAAATTCAGATATTGATGATTAAGTTCTACGGTGTAGAAACAATTTTATTTAACTTACTATGATTTGAATTAAGAAATCTTAGCTACATTATGAGATCAGTTGAGGATTTAATTACTAGTGACGTTTTAGAATGTCAAGAAAACGTAAAAAAGAATTTGGAAGTGATGTGATTTGATACATGATATTGAATGAATTTAAAATGTTGTTAAACTGATAGAGATCAATGATAATGTGGTGACAAAAAGTGCTTAATGGGCATAACATTGCAAGATAGGTGCGGAAACGTGTGTCTATCCCGTTATTCATTGGATACATATTAGTAGAGCTTACACCTTCCGTTTCCTTGTAAGATGGACCCCAGAAGTATCTATAACATAGCATGTATGTTACTAATATGATTTCAAAACTTCCAAAACATTGAATAAATGTATGAAATATCTTATATAAGGAAATATTTTGGAAAAGCAATCGCTAATACCAACCAATATCTATTTTTGTCCAAGCACTTTATCTTGGAATGCTCCTCCAATTATCTACGATTATATTTTGCATCTAATTTAAAGGCAATTCATGAGAAGATTTTCTTCATGACAGTTTTTCCTTTACTTTTTCAACAGCTTTACACATGCAAAGATTTGCATTTATATAATAAGTGAGGTATTGACATTGTAAAAAATCACTTATTACGGATTTACTGCTCTAACGATTCACACCCAAATAAAACATATTCTTCTCTTGACAACCAAAATGGATTACCTTCTATATATTCTGGTGGTGTTTTGTCTAAAATATTGATTACAGCAAATGAATTATATACATGCAAACATTGTTTTAGACAAATAAATGTCTTCTACATAAAGATTATTATGTATTTACCAGGATGTACAGCTAAAGGCACGTATGTGGAACCCATTGCAACGTTCCAACTATGAGTACCAGGACAACTTCTTACTTCTAATATCTTGCTGTGCTCTGGTAATAATTCTCGTAAATCTTTAGTCAATCTTAGCCCAAAACCTGAAAGGTGCGTATTGCCTCCAGTGAGCAAAATGTGCGAGAGACAATCATGCAATATTTCTTCTGATAAACCAGACGTTACATCTTTTATCACTTGTGGTAAACCAAGGTCGATATACATCATTTCGGGAGCAATATATAATTCTGAACCAAAGGTAACTCTCTAAAAAATGTAAATAATTATTATAACACTAAACATTGTAAAGGACTTTAACTATATGAATACATGTGTAAATTCACTAACCATAAATAGCTTATTATCAGTATAACTTCGAACTCTAACTTTAATACTTTCTTCATTTTTTTGTCCTACTCTTCTCTCTTCATTTTTGATATCGTAACTTAGTCTACACTTTTCTTTCATATGTAATGTATCCAGACATGATACAGGAACATGAAAATATCTTTTTAGATACCGATGCATAGCTTGTTGTAGATGGTAAGCTACATGCCAACCACCAACAGGTAATAGTCTCCAACGTTGTGGTATAACACGTCCATCAATTACAACAGCTACTGTTGTACTTAAAGCACCACTATCAACTACGACACATGTTTCCACATCCAGCATTGCACATGCTGCTAAAGGTTTAGGAACCAGACATACTCTAGAAATTCATTTACTTTATAAAAGAATACCTTCTTACAATATAATTTTTCTATCTTACCTTGATACTTTGACTTCTTGGAACAAGTAATGCAACAATTGTTTTCTTAGCATTGGATGCATAGCTAATGGTTCACAAAACATGAGCACTGCATTGGGTTTCCTTAATGTTGAAGTTAATCCCATTTGATGAAACAAATGACCAACAAATGTTTTAAGAATAGGAAATGTTCCATCACTTAACAATGCTTCTGCTGGACTAACAAGATCAACATTTGGAATTTCAAATATGTCAACGGTATCAGCGCAATATCCATTTATAAGTTTCTCATAAATTGGATTTGGCCTTGCGTAACATGTTGGATCATTTTGATGAGTAATTAATCTCTTTTTTTCTCTATATAATTTCACAGAATTACAAAAAACACAAAATGGACCACTAGGTCTAGGGATTTTACCAGTAGCTAATTCGGATAATTTCAATAGTTTTAACTTTTTAGCTAGTGATTTGCCATCACATTTTGGACGTGTACTACTACTTGGGACATTTTGTGTTTGTTCCAAATATGTTTCATTATTATATTTAGGTACACCAAACATTGAAAAATGTCTTCTTAATTCAAGGTGTGGATCAATAACCCATGTATACTTATTTCCAATTTCAATTACTACTTTCGCGCTAGAACCTTCAACGCAATTTCTTTGACATGTATAACCACTGCATTGACGACATTGTGGGAAATGAACATTCTCGCCCAATGTAATTACCATATATAATCTATAGCACATTGCTTTAAAGCTGACACTGAGTAATTGTAAACACTTTATATCCGGAAATCTAAAATGTACTTTTGATATCAATTGTAGCCACTTCATCTTCCTGGAAAGACATGAATGAATTCTATAAATAGTTGATAGCAATAGTTTTTTAAATATACATTCATTTTTAAAATTGTGTATATTTTAATAAAGTCAATTAATGATAAATCCCTTTTATATAAAGAAATTTTATGTGATAATTATGAACTTTGCGAAAGTGTCATCTTATTTACAGTATTACATTGCAAATTCATAATAGTACAAACTTTTATTTACTTTGCAAGTGAGTTATTGAACTTCAATGTATTTTTCACATAAACTTAATCTCAAACTTACCACAGGTAATCAATATCTGAAGCTTTCCTCAAATATTTGCACGTATTACCGATAGCAATAATATCAGGTACATCACAATATAATAAGATTTTTACCCAAATTTCTTCAGGGAGGATCGAAGGATCCATAATTATTAACAAAAGTTATACACAAGATATAATAATTAATAGTTACTAATACAAGATTGCAGACACTCCCCACAAACAGTGAATACGTGAGTCAAGTTCAAGGTTACAATGGTGAAAATAGTGAATCAATATGTTATCGACGGATGATACTTCAATAAGAATTACAACAATGATAATAAAACCAGCAATAAACATTATTTATTAAAGATGTTATCACAAATATTTATAAGGTGGATTTCATATTTAATGAACTTTTAATCTCATGATCTATAAGTTTGCTGCTGTTCGCTATCTTAGCATAAAAGAATGGAATAGAATGAAAAGCAGGGCTTTCAAAATGTCTGAATATACATGATACTCTGTTTATAACTTTAAAATTATATAAAAATAACAATAGCTATATATAGGCAATAAGGATATTTTATTTCCAATCCCATATATAAAGTACTTATGATAAAGGTATCATATTTTTGGAGATAACTTGTATTGTGATTTTGTTAAATATCTGAGATCAATGGTAGAGGTATGTTTATTCGAAAGATATTTTGACTATAAAAAGTCTGTTATATATATATATATATATATATATATATATATATATATATATATATATATATATATAGCTAGTTATATATATATATAACAAGCATTATATATACAGTAGTATTAAAAATTATGATTCAATACAGGATTTGTAAAACACAACAGTATACCTTTTTTTTATACCTAAATTAGTAATACTCATGTGATTAATACTGGATAGTACTTTTATAAAGTAATTGTTTTACATTAAGTTAAGAAGCTGCTAGAAGTGTCTTTATGTAGGGATTTTCGTGAGATAGAACTTCTCTTTTAAATGTTGAAATTTTATCTTCTAGTTCCGCATCAGATAATGATTTGTCTAAATTCCTGCATTTATTAATAAATTCTGCAATAAGAACTTCAGCTTCCTGTAACATTATTAAAGATTAGATAATATCAGCAATATTTAAGATTTTTATGTGTTTCTAACAAATATATGATTACCTTTATAATATCTTTCTTTTTTTGTGGATTATCAGAACCTTCAAAAACTGAGTCTTGGTAATCTTCAAGCTCTGCTTGTTTACACTTAGCAAACTAAATGAAATATTCGTTTTCTTATCATTATTATGGCAAAATTAAAATTTAAAAATATAAATCAAGACATGTTTTACCTCTATAACATCTTGTGGGAAATTAGCCATTTTAGCGACATGTATGCCAAAACTTTGATCACATATACCAGGTTTTACTTTATATAATAAAGTTAATTTATTATCGTCTACAAGGGCTGTAACGTGTTGATTTTTAACGGCAGATACTTCTTCTTCTAATTTAGTTATTTCATGAAAATGTGTCGCAAAAAGACAGTAACATTTGATTTCTTTTGCTAAATATCTGCAAAAAATTTTATTGTTATAGATAATACAGAGAAATAAAAATTTGTGATAAAATCAGAAGACTGTTCATATATTACTCGGCGATTGACCATGCTATACCGCAACCTTCATAAGTAGAGGTTCCTCTGCCTAATTCGTCAATTAACACGAGGGAATTACAAGTTGCTGTCTATCGAAATCGTATAAAATATAAATATATACATATTATTCAATATTTAATGCTATAAATATCATCAATTTACTTTTAATATAGCAGCAGTTTCTATCATTTCCATCATAAATGTAGAAAGCCCTTTTAATTGAGAATCATCAGCTCCTACACGGGCTAATATACAATCCAATAATGATATTCTTGCTTGATCGCAAGGAACAAAGCTTCCAATATGTGCCATTAAAGCACTGACACCAGCAGATCTTATATAGGTGCTTTTACCACCCATATTTGGACCAGTTATGATGCGAAAATGACATTCGCCTATAATTTTAGTAATTATTATATTCTACATTTTTCAAAGTAATATATGAGACAATATTTTTAAAAATTACCTCTTTTAAAACTGATATCATTAGCTATAAAATCTACTCCTTCTTGAATTTCCAAACATGGATGTCGAACTTGAGTAAGATTAAACTCACCCGCTTCGGTAGGTAGCATTTCAGGGCGTACATATGGTTTATTAGCACTTACAGCAGCAGAAGCAAAAGCAGTAAGTACATCAAGAGATGCCAATACATTTCCAATAGCTTTTATTGTACTACTGTAACCGGCTGTCCAAGAGATAGTAATACAATGATATGAACATGTATTTGTTTTATTGTCTAATTGCCTTTTAGTTAATTTTTGCAAAGTTTTAGTTATATACGCGTATATATATGTAATATATAATACATTAAATACCTGCAATTTCAATTATTTCTGTAACAACCTTTTTTTGTTCCACTGTATATTTATCTCTAGTAACAATGTATTCATCATTTAAATCATTTAATTTATTGCTTCGAAATCGTACACCGCTTTTATTAGAATCCAGAATAATATATTGTTTCTTATTTCTTAGTACTTTTTCTTCTTTCAATGTTACACGAAAATAATATCCAAGCTGTTGATTTGATTCTAGTTTTAGAGTTTTTCCAGCTTCGATTGAAAGATCATTAGCAACTTTACCCAATTGAGATTGTAATTTCGCCTCCACTTCATCCATAGTATTTTTTAATTCTAATATCAATATGTATAATATAATAAATTTATATGTAAATAATATAATAAATTTATATGTAAAAAAGGATATTTACATGTATAGTACAATGAAACGAAAGATTGTATAAGTACCTTTCAATTCATCATCAAATTCGGCTCGTACTAAGAAATCTCCTTTTTCGGCGGAATCTAAATCAATTGTTTGTTCAACCATTTGTTGAAATTTGTCCATGTCTTTAATAAGTTCACTCAAAGGATCACTGAACATTGTTTTTAAGGCTATTACGTTTATATTAGAAAGCTGTTCTAATAATCTAGGCAAATGTGATATACACATGTAAATCCTAAAATAAAACCAATATAAACAAACCGATAAACAAATAAACTAATACACACACGCACGCGCGCGCGCGCGCACACACACAATTATATTATATAATGTAAATACATTATTTACTTATAAATGTCTTGTAAAGTTGATTTTTTTCTGGCTAATTTTTTTGCAAGCACTTGCAAATCTGGTATGCGTCTTAAATGATCTTCACTAAGATTAGTTCGTAATTCATTATCATTCACTAGTGTTTCAACAATATCATGTCTTTCTTTTATAAGGCATAAATCTTTTAAAGGTTGTCTAATCCATTGTGCAAGCAATCTATGACCTTGTGAAGTCCTACATTTATCCAAAATGCCCAAAATACTTGTAGGTGCGTTTCCATTTAAAATAGAAGATGTATCAACACGTGATTCAATATTAAGTGCTTTTATAGCAGCTGAATCTAGCTTTAAATAACGTGACTCCTTTATTTGGTCTATAGCAAATTGATTTAAATTTCCTTCATCTGATGTTAACTAGTAGAAAATTATCAAATTAAATTAAAATATTTTGTCTTTATTAATATAATGTACTTACATCTAAATATTTAATAAGCGCAGAAGTAGCTGACATAGCAAAGCTTAAATTGACTTCAGGTAAAGACTGTACATTTTGTTGTTGGCCTTTCTTGAATTTTATTAAAGTATTTAAATCTTGTATAACTGATTCACTAGAAAATTCACTTTTTTTTCTTGTAGTAACCATTACATTATTTCGTTCCATGACCTAAAAAATAAAAGAAAGGGAAAGAACAAATAAATGTTTCATTCGTATCATTAAGATTTTTAGTTCAACTGTTTTATACGAAAGAAATATCTTATCTGTTTACTTGTTTAAGAATTTGGAATTCATAGCTGCCTTCACCTTGAATTAATAAACATTCTTTGGGAGCGAGTGTAACAACCAGTGATTCCAAATTGGAAAATGATTCATTGTCTTGAAATTCACAAACAGAAAATGAAGTTGCTGTAGTATCTACACAGCTTAAGCCAACAATCTAAAAAAGATGATAAAGTATATATATATGTATAATAAAACTATGTACATATATATGTATAATAAAACTATTTATAAAAACTTTTTAACGAAAAGTTTATCGCATGGTTATTTAATACTACTCACTCTAGATTTTCCCTCCATTCCTAATTTCACTGCTATGACATGTACACTAACAGCAACATCATTATTGCCAAACAGTGTATCTTCAAATTGTGTTAAATTTCCAGGAGAACCTTTATATTCTAATACCCAATTTTGATTTTTTGCTGATCCTTGATTAACATAAACTTCTACTCTATATTGTTTTACTAACAGTAGATCACGTATAAAAGATTCAAAATGATTTTTGTTAAGAATAACACCCTCGGTTTTATATGGCTCTGTATTATACAGAAAATTTTTTTAGATAAGTACATAATAAATTAGTAAAATTATAGAATAAATAAAATAAAGGTTTATTAATAATTCTTAGTAGTAATACAGTTAAATAAATATTTTAAAGTTGAATTTTAGAACTTACCAGCTCCTATCATCTTACAAACTGACGTAGTTTTAAAAACTTCTTGTGCAGCAAATAAAGCATCATTACCATGTAATGTGTAATAATCTGATCTATTAAAAAATCGTATAGTGGTATTAAGTTTCTGAAATCAATCAGTATTTGATTACATACATATATTTTAAATTTAAAATCTGAGGATTAATAATATAATGATATATAGTATATTATAATGGGACTACCTATCCAGAATTATATCATATGATTTTATCTTTAGATATATTCTTGACCTATTTGTATAACTTACTCATTTTCATGACCGATATACATTCCTAAAGTAACACAAATTTGTAAATATTACATTTTCTGCAGACACACAAAAATTAAAAAATAAAATTAATTTTTGGAAATTGTTAGATATATGAACGTTTCATATGAAAATTGTAATTATTACCAAATCATAATTATTACACTTGTTTTCAAGAAAATGAAGAATCTCGTTACATATCTGTAGGTCAATGTCTATCTAGGGTCAAAAAGTCATGAATTGATATTAATGTAATACGTATGAGTTCAAGGAAATCTGATATATTGTGGAAAAGACATATCAATTTAACGTATTACATTAATATGACATCATTGAATAATTATATATACATTTGATTTTTTATTATCTTTAAAATATATTTAGAAGTTTTGAAAATATTAGTTTAATAAAATATTAATATAAAATCATATACTAATTTAATAACGAATAATATGAAAATAATATAGATATCACTAATAGTTCATACAGAAGATCAAAATATCACATACAAGAATGTTAGTATAATTTGAAATTTAAAAACAATTTGTGAATAGAAAAATTAAGAAAATTTGCTAATGACATTATCTTGGAAGTATTATTTTTACTGTGATAAAAGATCAAAGTTCACGTTCCAGGAAGGTCAGTAATATATAGCGTATGTAAGTAGGCCATTAAAAACATTATGAACTATTTCAATTCATTATATTCAATTGTTTAAGCAATATTTCGTTAAATACATTATTATATGAGTATAAGAAACTTTTATACTAAATATATAGTATAAAATAAAGAGAAATATATTTCTTTCAAATAATGCTACAACATATAAATACAATGAAAGATACACCTATCTTAGAATTAAAAATAGAATATTTGTCTCATTGATGTATCTTAGTAATTCTTTCAATCTGTCACCTTGAAGTTCTACCTATTATGAAATAGGAATAAATTACCATATTGCAACAAGGATGTTATACATTGAGGATGACATCATTGATGATACATCAAATCAAATTTGCAGCTATTAGAGGAAACCATTTGTGTAATTATTATCAGGAAATTAAAAAAATATATTTATATATCTATAAGAAACATAAATAAATATAATTAAATAAAATATTATATATTTATAAAATTATTAATATAGCAATGGCTTCTTTTTTCTTTAATTACAATTCATGAAGTAGTTTATTATAAATTTTCATAAATATAATAAAGTATATAATACAAGCTTTTCAAAATTATTTTATATTAAACATTTGAATTAAAATACGTATGTATGGTAGTACTTGAATAAAAATTAAATGGGTCTTTCTAGCTAATACAAAACATAAATTAGAAACTGTTTGTCTGCTTTTCTCCTCTGTTACTGTGAATTATTAGTTGTGATAAGAATGTACGTACATAACTGGGATAAATGCACAGAAAATATTATCACTATGTAAGAATGAAAGAGAATGTTTTCAAAGAAGTGATGAAGAAGGGGGAGCTAACATAAATGGAATTGCTCCAACTTGCATATAGTACATATCAACATATACTGCCACTGAGATCATCTCAATCATCAATACTTAAGTGGATTTTGATCTTTCACCACATGGTAATTAAATTTATAATTTTAACTTAACAACCGATACGCAGCACTAATTTTATTGTAAATATAATATTTCTTTAAATGTTATTTTTGTTCCTTAACGAATAATATATAAAATATATTTTATAATAATATAAAAATTTATTTACATGCGTTTTTCATAAAAAAATAGCTAAATAAATTTTATATTTTCAGAGATCAAATTAGTAACATGGTGGCACAAAGTATTGTCATTTTATCTTTATTAATAACATATGCATTATCTGCACCAACTGGATGCATAGAATCTTGTATTTCTTATGTTAAACAATATCAAACACAAACTTCTGGTGGTTTGTCACAAACTGCATCACATTTACAAGGCCTTGACTATTCAAAACCTGGTACATGGTCTGAACATAATGACTATGATATAGACAATGGACATGGAAAAGTGCACGAAGAACGTGGTCAATATGTCACAGGTCCAAAAACAGTAAGATATTATAGGAAAAATTCTTCTTCTTCTTACAGTACAAAATATCCTAATGGTGAAATATTATCAGATTTTGAATATCAGAATAATAGACATTTACCCAATACTCAAGAAGTTTTTAATTCCCACAACACTTATAATCAAATGGGTAATTCTGAATCAGTTGCACAACATAAGTATAATAAAATACAGAGTCAACAACACACTCGATCATCATACACTAAAGGTGAAAGACTTGAAGATCTTGGAGAATACAGTGGAAGATCACAAGTGATTCCGCAAAGTACATCTAACTTGAATACACAAATTTTACAAGAACCTTATCATTTTAATGGACAGAATGGAAATTGGAGTACAGTAGATTCTTATAAAACTGATGGAGGACATGGCCATGTATTTGAAGAAGAAGGTCAATACGTATCAGGACCTCAAAAGGTTCGTTACTATAAAAGGAATTATACTTCTAGTTACAGTTCATCTGATGGAATTCCCATTCCTGAAATCACAAAAATTGGAATGCACGATGTACACCAGAAACTAGAGAAAATCGAAAAAGAAATAGGGCAAGAATTCAAACATATTTCTACAGCAGAGGCTGTGGGATCCACCAACATTGGACAGGCACATATTAGAACTCATGATTTATCTATTGATAACATGCATAATATAAACAATAATAATTACAGAAGACAACATAACCACAGGAATAGTTTATCTACAACACATAACGAAGAACAGCATTCCTCAGACGTTAGAAATGAACATTTACCTTATAGGAATCCTTACCAAAATACTTATGGTGCAAACAGCTACAGTACATATGAAAGACATGAAGAATATGCACAGAAACTTCAACCAACTAGTCAACTTATTAATCCAACATCAGGATATACTAGTGTACTCAATACCGGAAACAGTGGTTACAATAGGAATATACATAGTGGATCAACTTCACAACAGCAAACAGATAATTATCAGCAGGCAGAAATGTTAGATGCACATCAATCTAGACAAATCGCACAGACCCAAACGTTTCTTGACAATTTGAGGAACAATGCACAAAGTCAAAGTAGCAGGATCCAATCAGGCATGCAAGGTGTATCTCACTACAAAGAACATTGGAATGCTAGTCATACAAAAGAAGTATCCATACCACAGCATATCACAGACATTTCACATATGAACCAGCACAGCCTCCAATATAATAATAATCAGTATGACAACAGACATAATTTACATCAAGGAATACAACAACAAGATGGTTATTTACATCAATTCAAAGAAGGTGGATTTACTCATGGTAAAAAAATGTTAGACAAATTAATATCTGGTGTAGATTCTGTGGACTGTGATTATAATTCGCAATATACACAAAGTACCTCCCAATATTCAAGAAGATATAAGCGCCATGCAAAGTATGGTAAACAGGATGAAATGCAACAAACACAAAGTAAATACATCAATGATGATCTTACTCAACAAACTTCTGAAAAACTTGAGTTTGGTCAGAATTCGCAACAATCTTATCAACCTTGGAAGCCAGGGAGCGCACGTCAACAATTAGGAGATTTTGCACAGAAAGCAGGGGAATCTGATGATCTCACTCAACAAACCTCAGGAAAACTTGAGTTTGGTCAGGATTCGCAACAATCTTATCAACCTTGGAAACCACAGGGTGCCGATCAACAATTAGGAGATCTTACACAAAAAACAGGGGAATCTGATGATCTTACTCAACAGACTTCTGGAAAACTTGAGTTTGGTCAGGATTCGCAACAATCTTATCGACCATGGAAACCACAGGGTGCCGATCAACAATTAGGAGATCTTACACAAAAAACAGGGGAATCTGATGATCTTACTCAACAAACTTTTGGAAAACTTGAGTTTGGTCAGGATTCGCAACAATCTTATCAACCTTGGAAACCACAGGGTGCCGATCAACAATTAGGAGATCTTACACAAAAAACAGGGGAATCTGATGATCTTACTCAACAGACTTCTGGAAAACTGGAGTTTGGTCAGGATTCGCAACAATCTTATCAACCATGGAAACGATATAGTGTCAATCATCACACAGAGGATCTTACACAGAAAGCAGGAAGATCTGATGACTTTACTCAACAAACTTCTGGAAAACTTAAATTAGACCAGGAATCGCAACAATCCCATAGACCTTGGAATCTACACAATACAATTCAACAATTAGAAGATCTTATTCAAAAAACAAAGGAATCTGATGACCTTACACAGCAAACTCCTGGAAAAATAGAATTTGTTCAAAAATTACAAAAATCAGATAAACCATGGAATATATACAGCACAATCCAACAATTAGAAGACTTTATTCAAAAAACTAGGGAATCTGATGACCTCACTCAACAAACATTTGGAAATCTTGAATTCGACCAGGAATCACAAAAATCAGACAAATCATTGAATATATACAGTACAATCCAACAGTTAGAAGACCTTATACAAAAAACCAAGGAATCTGACGATTTCACTCAACAAACATCTGGAAAACTTGAATTTAGTCAAGAATCACAACAGTCTCAAAAAACGTGGAACCTACATGATACTATTCAACAATTGGAAGATCTTATTAAAAAAACAAGGGAATCTAATGACCCTACCTTACAATCATCTGAAAAAGTCGAATTTGTCCAAAACTCACAGCAATCTTATGATTCTTGGAAACCACAGAGTGCAAGTCAACAATTAGAAGATTTTACACAGAAAACAGGGAAATTTGATGATTTTACTCGACAAACTTCTGGAAACCTTGAGTTTGGTCAGGATCTGCAACAACCTTATCAACCCTGGAAATCACAGGGTGCCGATCAACAATTAGAAGATTTTACACAGAAAACAGGGAAATTTGATGATTTTACTCAACAAACTTCTGGAAAACTTGAGTTTGGTCAGGATTCGCAACAATCTTATCAACCCTGGAAACCACAGGGTGCCGATCAACAATTAGAAGATTTTACGCAGAAAACAGGGGAATCTGATGATCTTACTCAACAGATTTCTGGAAAACTTGAGTTTGGTCAGGATTCGCAACAATCTTATCAACCTTGGAAACCACAGGGTGCCGATCAACAGTTAGGAGATTTTACGCAGAAAACAGGGGAATCTGATGATCTAACTCAACAAACGTCAGGAAAACTTGAGTTTGGTCAGGATTCTCAACAATCTTTTCAACCTTGGAAGCCAGAGAGCACAAGCCAACAATTAGAAGATTTTACACAGAAAACAGGGGAATCTGATGACCTTACTCAACAGACTTCTGGAAAACTTGAGTTTGGTCAGGATTCGCAACAATCTTATCAACCCTGGAAACCACAGGGTGTTGATCAACAGTTAGGAGATTTTACACAGAAAACAGGGGAATCTGATGATCTCACTCAACAAACGTCAGGAAAACTTGAGTTTGGTCAGGATTCTCAACAATCTTTTCAACCTTGGAAGCCAGAGAGCACAAGCCAACAATTAGAAGATTTTACACAGAAAACAGGGGAATCTGATGACCTTACTCAACAGACTTCTGGAAAACTTGAGTTTGGTCAGAATTCGCAACAATCTTATCAACCCTGGAAACCACAGGGTGTTGATCAACAGTTAGGAGATTTTACACAGAAAACAGGGGAATCTGATGATCTCACTCAACAAACGTCAGGGAAACTTGAGTTTGGTCAGGATTCGCAACAATTTTATCAACCTTGGAAACCACAGGGTGCCGATCAACAATTAGGAGATCTTACACAAAAAACAGGGGAATCTGATGATCTTACTCAACAGACTTTTGGAAAACTTGAGTTTGGTCAGGATTCGCAACAATCTTATCAACCTTGGAAACCACAGGGTGCCGATCAACAATTAGGAGATCTTACACAAAAAACAGGGGAATCTGATGATCTCACTCAACAGACATCTGGAAATCTTGAGTTTGGTCAGGAATCAGAGCAATCCTTTGGAGCCTGGCAGCCTAATGTGAGGGATCAGAAATGGGTCCATTTGACTCAACAAACTAGTGCACAACCAGAAGATGATTTGCCGAAGCCTGCAGAAAAACCTAAACCAAGATCGAGATATTCTAGGCGTGGTTCAGCAGTTAATACACAGGTATCAAATCAAGATATGTATAATATTAATAATCATAATAATTTGAATCTTAATGCTGGAGATACAGATGCGCCAAATATTTATGAATTACCTCCACAAGTGAATATAGAAGGTGATAAAGATAATATTAGGAGACAAAGTACCAGAGGGGATCAAGGACAAGATAAAGATGTTTCTAAGAAGTTAAGTCAACAAGCTGGAAGTAGTGGATATGATGTTGAAGGAGGAAATGTAGACCAAGTAAATTGGTTACATAAATCGAATGATGCAACTGTAGGCTTGCAATGGCATTATACATATCATCCAAGCGATCAAAGACAATTTGTACAACAAACAGATCAGAAGAATAAGGAAGATTTGCAGCAGCGATCAATACAAACACAATTTTCTAATTTACAACAAAATCCAAAGCAAGAAAAACAAATTAAATACATAGTTGATAATTCAGATCAGCAGGAATCACATTGGCAACCTCAAAACTATGCAACTGAACAAGGAATTAAATCTGTGAGAAAACCATTTCGTTATATTCAGCATGAAAATAAATTGATGTCTGATCAACATATAAGAGAAAATGAAAATTTACAGAAGCATGTAGGAACTGCTTCATCTGAACCTGAGCTGCAGCCAAGAATCTTGGAAGTTTATGGAGGTGGACAATATGATCCGACACATAGCGGAGATATATATTCTGGAGTGACAATAAACCCTAGTGCTACGTTACCACCTACAAGTAATACGGATCCATGGGATATTCGAGAAAAACCAGAAATAGCGGTAACAACAACAGAATTGACAATGCCGCCGTTACCTGTAGAACCTATAAATACATATGATACTACTGAACCACCACGTCCATCATCTCTTTGGACAAGAATTGGCCACAAAATTACAACTACTTTTGATAAAGCCAAAGAAAAGGCTAGAAATATTTTTGGATAAACATAACTTTCAATTTTTTTAATTGACATTTATTTATATGTAATTTTTAGTAGTATAGGTTCTTGATATAAGCTTTTAATATATGTAAGATTTATTAAATAAAATTTATTTATCAGTGTTATAATGTACTATTATTATTGGAATTGTTAATTTAATAATTTCAAGAAGCTGATGTAGTATTATAAAAAATTCACTGTTATAAGGTTATTATATATATATATATATATATATTATATATATATTATATATATAATATATATTGTTATTTAAATAAATGAATCTATTTTTTAAATTCTATTTTTTATTGCTTTTATAATTATCGTAAAACCGTTATTTTTAATAATATAAAGATAAGTACTAATGCAGATGCAATGTATTATGTTTACTTACTTCTGGCAGATTTTTAAAAAATCTAACAAAACTCTGTTGACTTGGTGGATCTACAATATATTTTATACATGATTATTTACAAATTGATGTAAAAATAATTTAAGAAATTACACTGTTACACTAACCCATATTAAATTGTTGATTTGGTTGGACAGCCATGGTTTTATATAGAGCAGGTTATTAGTATTTACGCTTTAAGTAAGAAATAGCTAATAATATTAAATAAATACTGTACGATTTCGTGAAAATACTTTGGAAACGATTTTAGTAAAATACTCACTAAACATCTATATTTAACGTATTCCCGCAAAAATGAGTAACGCCATATACTACCAACCTATAAATTGCACACTGTAGATTATTCAGTTATCATTGCTCTCCAATTTTATTGGTCAACTAAAGCTACCAATGTTGAAGATTGGTATTTGCATCCCATCTTTATGGTTATACAACTAATGCAATATATCCTGAGCGATAAATCATTAATTTTGTAATAGTGTAAAAGTTGTGCAGTGTATAATGAAAAATTAACTATATGAACTGTTAATTGAATTTTTCGTTTTGTATTTATTTTACATAAAATCAACAGAGTAATTATTAAATAAAATACATATATAGTTATATATTTCTCAATATTCTACTTTAGTTATTTGGTAAGTTATAATTATATATATATATATATCTACATGAAAAATATACATATGTCGAGTATTTTAAATTTAAATCTTTAAATTCTTGATGAATGCTAAAAGCAGATTATGATTTTATAAATCTTATTGACAGTTCTTTTCATCAATGTATAAGTATATCATTCATTTGATTTTTGAAACAATTAAATTTAATATTTGTCAAAAATATCACTTTATACGTACTTTAAAAAGAAAAAATAATATTAACTCGCATACATGTATATCGAAATTATTAAATTACTTCATAAACTAACATTGTATAACTTGCAATAAAAAATTACCTTGAATAGTCATCTAGTTTTTAAAATAAAAGTTAAGAATTTATTAAAGTTTTATTTAGTATTTTACTAGTATTTAATATTGCCATAACAAAAGTTATAGCGAATAACTTGATAACCGGCAAAGAACAATTAGTTTAATGAGTAATCGTAAAGAAACATAAAGAAACTTGAAAAAGCTTTGATTATAATAAGATCGTTTATTGCCTCGTGTTATCGGAATATGTACTTAAAAGATACTTCACATTTTAGTTTTGCTAGATAACGCGCAACCTAACGAGCAACGATAAATATCAATCATCTTACATTTATCCCCACCATACTTAATGCGTATACCATCCTATATACAATTCACTTTGCGAGCTGCGTCATTCGCCAACAAATAATGAATTGCGTGTCTTCGTGTTTGGAGAAGGACCGACGTTCTCGAGGAAAATAATTTATTTTTAGTGATTTATTTGAGAGGTCCACTATTTAATGATTTCCACATATGAAAAATATAGTTACAAACTGTTGTTTGTTTGCTCTTTTCGAATTTATATTTGCTAAATTAATGGACAACGTCTAAAGAACGAGATATTCCTTCTTTATAATATATATATTTAAATTATACAACTATTTGAAATGAAAGTTAATAACAATAAGAAACGTAAAGAAATGTAAAATGTAAATATCACTGTCACGTCCCGCGTCCCGCATCTTGCGAAAAACTTATCTAGCTATGTTTTTATATTCACCTAACTATGTTTTTATAACGATATTAAGACATTTTAAAACTTGTAAACAAAGTCGGCAGTTTGAACAAACGTTGGGGATCTCCCCAAACATTTTCAAAAGAAAGACCCCGACGTTTTTTCATCTGCGACAGATATAAATAAATGTAGAGACTCAGAGAAGTCAATAATAATTAATTACCGTTCGTCTATCGAGTGATAATTACCGTTCGTCAACCGAATAATTACCATTCGTCTACCGAAAAGTTAGTTATCATTTTGTCTATCGAAGAGTTAGTTATCATTTTGTCTACCGAAGAGTTAATTACCATTTGTTAACCGAAGAGGTTACATCCGTCAGTCTGTCAGTTAGTAATCATTATTTTCTCAACCGAAGAATTATCATTTCGTCAACCGAAGTATCATCATTTTTGTCAATCGAAGAATCATCATTTTGTCAACCGAAGAATTACCATTTTGTTAACCGAAAAGTTTTACATCCGTCAGTCTGTCAGACAATTGTCAATATCGAAATCGAGTAAGATTTGAATAATATGTATCGTTACATATTGTTAATTTATTTTCGAACAACTTTAATCCTCTCCCGTGCCAGTATTCCCGCACATAGCAGGTTAACCGAAACTTATTGCCAATTGCTTTAAACGCTAGTCAACGTTACCCGTTTCGTATCATCACGTTCAAGCAAACGCGGCAATTAAATAGAACGTAACAATTACTATTCATAAATTTAGAATAATGTTTTTGAACGGCTGTCTATAAGCAACTTACCCCGTCCTCATTTTTCATTCTGTACCTAATTCATGGAAGGCAAAGGTTTTAATATATATTCTGTTTAAAAGGTTTTTAGGATTTAAAGTGATAATGGGGGACATAGCTGGCACACTAATGCCGGATCAACCGATTCGTCCACCAAGCAACAATCAAACAGCTGTGCGGCTCTTAAAAGATCTTTACGGTTTGAACGCATCGAGTATAATCGAATTAAATGGGTATGATGACAGAAACTATCATGTAATTTGCGAGGAATCGTGTACGAATCCTCATATTACGACTATCAGTCATCATGGCTATACTTTGAAAATTATCAACTCTTTGGATTCACAGAAAACACATATGATTGTAGCACAAACTGAAATGTTGATGTTTCTAAACCAACGAGGTATTAAATGTCCTTTGCCCGTAAAAAATATATATGGACTATATCATACTCTGGTCGCGTTGAATGTCGATGCATGCACTGAGAAGTATGCCGTGAGGCTGTTGGTTTATCAGCCTGGCGAACTGTTGTACCGTGTTCCAATTACTGGAGAATTGTTGCGAAACGTAGGCAGTTTCACGGCTAAACTCAGTAATGTTTTGATGACCTTCTCTCATCCAGCTTTCGTCGACCACAAGACTATGTGGATGTTGAATTCCGTGCCAAAGTTACGTCAATTTACCTATGCTCTGAACAATGTATCTGAAAGGGAGTTGGCGCATCAGGTGATAGGAGTCTTCGAGAAGGACGTGCTTCTGTTCACATCGAAGCTCCAGCAGGGTGTAATTCATGGCGACTTGAACGAACAGAATTTCATAATGGATGGGAATGGCAGAGAAGTAGCTGCCGTGATCGATTTTGGTGATTCGCACCGGACATGTCTCATTTTCGAGTTAGCTATCACACTGTGTTACATGCTTTTACAAGCTGGCGACGTGGCGATGGGTAAACACGTCATCGAAGGTTACCAGGAATTTAGGAAGCTGACTGATTTCGAGAAGAAAATTTTGAAAGTTACTGTTTGCGCGAGAATTTGTCAGAGTTTGGTTATGGGCGCTTACAGTCATCTTCAAGATCCGCAAAACGAATATGTGCTTACCACGCAGAAATCGGGATGGGCTTTGTTGAAGAAACTTTGGCCTCTTCCACAGGACGAAGTTCTTCGAAACTGGGGCCTGATGAACTGAATTCTATTCTTTGATTTACTGTCACTGTCAATTTGTTGGTCAATAATTACTGTATTCTTTTAAATCTATTGTCAATTATACAATAAGCAATAAACATAACTTTATATCACAATAGAATATTGAATTCATTAAGAAATGAAGTAAGATATTGTGCAGTGATATATCCTCTGGTTTTATTCGTATTTAGGCAGTTACATATTTACATAGATATAATGAATAATAATGCTCTTCGTATAATAGCGTGGAATCACTTTACATAACTAGATAGTGGTATGTACAAAAATTCAGGTATTAGAAATAAATTTATGCGAAATCGAGTGTTATTGGTAGATAATATTAAAGAAACGCATACTTCTCGTGATTAATTGGATCGAATAGCAATTACCGTGGACTTAAATTCTAACCGAATATCCATCGAAATATATCGGCAATGTACAGAATTTATTTATAAATATACTGCAAGACAATATATTTCTATTTTGCATAATACACTTATATCTGCGCTTAAGATGGTGAAATCATTTTTATTCACGTGTGCTTTCATATTACTCATGTAGCTTGTAATATACATATATATATATATTATATTATATATTACACACACACACACACACGCGCGCGCACATGCACACGCACACGCACACGCACACGCGCGCGCACACACATATATGTATGTGTGTGTGTGTGTGTGTGTGTGTGTGTGTGTGTGTGCGTGTGTGTGTGTGTGTGTGTGTGTGTGTATATATATATATATATGTTATATTTTTTATCTCGATTTGAATAATATACTAATTTATTTATATCTCATTTCATTAACATCAGTTCGTTTTGGCAAACTGTCTAGCTGTGTTGAGGCAAATTCGTTGATAGCGAAAATCTGTTCACAATATCGTAGGAATCAAAGTTAAAATAAACACAAAATTATTTTAAAAAAGGGATAGTATCGAATTGTTTGATATGAGGAACGAATTGAATCATATCTTCGTCAAGAATTTATACGTGTAGAATAAAAAAGAATTCAAGAAATTGCAAAAATCAGATTACCGTGATCTAATTACACAAGTAAATACGACCATCTTTACAGTCGAGTGGCCGGAGACATAAATGTAAGTTTCTTTTGAGCCGTTTCGATTAAACAGTGGAACGTCATGTTAACGAATTTTCGCCAGAGGTTATTAACAAAATAGTATATTACAGTACCTATATATTTTATTGCTTAGAATCTATTGGCTTATGTACGCCTCGCGAGGCGCTTATAGGCGCATAATAATTCATTTATAACTTATGTCGTTAGTAACTTTTATACTTCATCATTCGTTAACTTAACATCTCTCATTTAATAATTTATATCGTGTATCGTCGAACCTAGAAGTAACGTTGCAATAAATATACTCCTGTGTTAAAACATTAACAAAACGCGTGTAACACACCTCTATTCGGAAGGGTACAGCGGAATGTGTGTAAAGACTCTTTGGGGTGTAAGAAATGGAAATGAATTCCTCGATTCTCGCTAACGTCCGATGAGAATGGTGAACTTTACGAAATTAATATAGAAGAAATATGTAGCATTTTCTCAGTCTTCGATAAAAATGATGATGACGAGAACCGCGCGCGTTTTCGAAACATGAACCGAGACAGAGATCGTTCGTGCGTTATCGAAGAAATACGAGTACATGTAAAAAAATAAAGCCTCGAAGAATTAATCTTTTTGTGCTACCCTTTACAGTGCAATCGAGATTACTATTTCCGTTCACCCCTCCCCAGCCATATGTAACATTTCCATCTAAAATTTGAACAGCTTTATAAAGCTCGTCTTTCGTAACATCAATGTTAGACGAATTTTTTGACGACGTACCGTTTCACGACAACGACACGTCACGTCGTGGTAGCTCTTTTCAGGATACTATTATCTTCCCTAGTACTCCGCTTTTATTGAACTTTAACAATATAATTTCTTAACTTTTTGGACGAATGCCGAGATTCCTTCGTTCTTCCTAGGGTTATGAGCGTGCGCAATTAGGAGTCGTGCCAAACTACACGTGATACACGTCCGAAAATTATAGCTTTAATTAGCACACAATTAGGAATTAGATTCTTAGTGGGCGCAACAAGAATCTGGTGTTCAGACGCGAACACGATTTGCCCCAGAGCACGGAGAAAGGATGGGGAACATTTATCAGTGGAAGTGAATTTGGTCGATACCGTTTCTTCAATATGTCTTACATATTTTGCAGCTGTCTGTCTATGTTCGTAGATTCAAATGTAACCTTTTATTCTTACATTTTTTCAGCAGACAAGCGTTTCAGGGAGCGTTTTGACAAACGTTTGCGAAGATTAATCTTCGATTTGTTGCCACGACTGACATTCTCCTCGCGCGCACCTCTCATTACATCAATTTTTATCTAGAGTATTTCTTTTCATATCAACAATTGCTATCGATTATTTGAATCTAGCGACATGATTGACAGCACTGCTTCTGATAAAGGGGCACCCTGCACATATTCATTGTCTTCACTCTGCTACATAGTTGTGAATGATCTTTGCAGTCATCTGAAAAAACAGTAATTACTTATATTTATTATTATACGATTTATCCATAGCTGAATCCTAGCTTTTTAAGTATATTTTACCAGGTGTTTGAGGACATGGTGGACCTCTACAGGTTTTCATGACAGGAGGCCGTGGAATGTCTCTGCATGCATTACCGGCTGGTTTCTTTGTGCCATACCAAACACACTGTAAAATTCTGTACTTGATACCATCTTCTTCGCATGACGCTGTACACTATGAATAAATAATGAAGTAATAATTTTTCTAAACCATCAATATTATATATATATATATATATATAATATATATAATATATATATATATAATATATAATAATATATAATAATATATATATGTAATTATATTATAATATAGTATTATAATATATATATATAATTATATATAATTATATATAATATATAATTATAATATATAATATAGTATTATAATATATATAATAGTATTATAATATAGTATATAATAGTATTATAATATACATATATATATATATATATATGTCGGGGATGAAAGAATACCGGAGCCTCTCTTCGGAACTTGGGGAAAATCCCGTAATATTGTAATCCAGATTTTACCATAGCCATAATTAAACAATTGTCATTTAATCCGATTGTGTTTAATCGAGATTTGTAACAATGAGCTTGGGCTCGAGGCGACAATCAGCCGCCAACGTAGCCGCCAACGTAGCCGCGATCAAGGGATAAACGTTTACCTAAACAAAGGCATAGAGTTACCGTATGGCTCTTTTTGAAAGAATATAGCAGCGGCGCGCGACAGTAAACACTCCAACGGATTCTGTCCCGCGGCCCGCTATAAATCTTAGAATTTATTTAGCTGAGGTTCTTCAAACCGACAAATAGTCTTAGTCTTCGCAGCCCCTATATCTGTCATCTACTGCGGAGAGATACGAGAAATCTTCTTTTCTCGCGTACGACGCTTTCGCTAGCAACTCTCTCCCTCAAGGGTGGCTAGCATCCTTTTCTAACCACCGATATGGAAATTGACCAATTAACAGCAACGTCGATTTCCCTCACCTTCTGAACGAAGGCATCGCTCCACGAATCCGATGATCTCGTGCCCTTAGACACACCCCGTCATAGTTTTCCTCTGTGGCATCATCGCGACGGAAAGTCATTCTCTAGTGCGATCTCATCGGCGAGAAAGAATAACGTCTTTACGAATATTTCACGTTTTGTTAACCAAGAGTCGGACTTAGAGTGTGTGAGAACATACATCTATTATCCCTTTGACCGCGGATTCGTTATTGAACCTAGGATCATTGTCATTAGCGTCTCGAGTATCTAATTACCACGGTTACTTGTCGAAGTCTGTAATAATCATATTTGCACTAGTCAATATCTTCTCTATTGCATAACAACAATGTC